>APFE031681650.1:133558-147359 GCA_000404065.3 Pinus taeda | reverse complement strand
AATAAATTTACTATTTTGTTAATATTATGTGTATTTTCCATAAAAAAATCATTTTCATTTTTTTTTCATGGATAAACATTTTAATTTTTCTTATTCCTTATTATTTCATTGCGTAACAATTGTTTTTTAAATTTAATATAATTTCAAATTTCCATGATAAAAGATAAAGGTTTAAATATTTCTTATAGTAGGTTTTTTTTTTTCTAAACTTGAAAATTTGTATCACTAAAAATTTTCATATGAGTGTAGCTAATACGCCAAAAGAATGACAATTCTCTTATAGTCATTATTTATGTAATTTCAAAGATTTTTCATAAATGCTAAACCATTCTTTAAAAATTTTCATGTCAAAACCATTAACTATAATGTATTTTGAAGAGGAACAATGAAGCTTAGCTTTCAATGTGATGAGTTAGACTTAAGGATGATATTATAAATAATAAAATAAGTTTGAAGCCACTTTCAAATAGGAATTTGGGAGGATTCTAACATTTCAAGCAATACTAATATGTAGGTCATGCATTTTGAAGAATTCATAAACTTTTGACAATGAAGAAGTATAGCGCTCTCCAGACACCCTAACATCTAAAAGGCACAACGATGTTTAGATTCAAGTATGAATGTATCAAAGACATCAGAACCTTGGTAACTACAGTAGGCTCTAACCGAGACTCCACTCTCTAGGCTTTACCATAAATCCCATCCCAGGATTACTAGGTGTGATGGAGAGCACCCACATCTAGGCTTTACCATATATCCCTCCATTCACCGGTCGAGGATTCCTAGGCACACCGAGGGAACACCAAATTCAGCTTTATTGCAACACCAATGACCCATGGGTATAAAAATTTTACGTGAGTCTAAAAATTTAAGATTTGGGTTTCAATATTCATACTTTAGGCTCAAGTGTATGCAAAGGATTGCAAAGTGTGAGTGAAGGAAAAGACAAGTTTTTCTAATAGCCCAAATATGTATTATGGGTGAGTCATCACTTGTCTTGAAGTATCAACACTATTGAGGCATTCTTCAAGCATCTACAATATGATTCTTTGGAGCTATGGATTTGTATGTGTGTTTTCCTAGCTAGATTTGACATGAGTGGTATTGCATATGGTTCTTTGCTTTCATGACATGAGTTTTTCTAGGTGTGATAATGTTTTCAGCCTAGCCTTGCCATTTTCGGATAGCCATAGTGTGATGGGGTTTTCATGTTTTGGTTGCGCTGGATTGTCGGATGGATTTAAAGATGAGTAAGGTGGATCTCTAAATAAAAGAACACATGGCCTAGTAACCGCTGAATCGAACTGTGGGTTGCGGTAAAGCCGAATTTTGTGTTGCCTCTGTTATGAAACCAACTCAAGAAAAGATAGAAAGGATAGATCAACGCCTTAGAATTCAGCCTCTTCGAGGGGGCGACCTCCTTTACATTACATAAATGAACAATTCTTCAATGATTCAAATGTAAAAACCTCCTTTCTATATATAGGAGTCTAAGGAGTCACAATATAACCCAGCCGACCTAACAATAATAATATAAAGCCACAAAAGTAACAATAGAGGTATTCTATGGGGCATAGTAATAACAATATGGGCACAATAAGGGGTACAACTACAATAGTAATGGGGTAATCACTAGTATTATAGGAACCCAACATGCCCCTCTCCTTAAAAAAGTATTGTCCTCAATGCTTGAGTAGTTCTGGATGCTTCTGTATAAAATTCTCATCCTCCCATGTGGAATCTTTAGCAAATAAGTTTTTCCACTTGACAAGATACTCTGAAATTGATCGATTTCGTAGTTGTCGAGTTCTTGTTTTTGTGACTGCTTCTGGTTCCAATATAATTTTTCCTTCCTCGTCAAGTTCTGGAAATATTGTTTGAACTGGGAGCTTGTCGCCTATAACCGTCTTTAAACATGAAACATGAAAACTGGGTGCACTCGAAATGCTGTAGGAAGCTCCAATTTGTATGCCATAGTACCAATCTTTTGCAACACCTTCTACGGACCATAATACTTTGGTGATAATTTATTATCCTTCTTAGCTTGCTTGAGGGACATTTGCTTATATGGTTGTAGACGTAGGAATACCCAATCACCTACATCAAAACTTATTTCGCTGCGATGTTGATCTGCCTGTTGTTTCATTATATTTTGTGCCAACACGAGGTTATCCTTTAAGAGTTGGAGGACTTGTTGTTGATGTTCGATGTGATGTTCCACTGCTTGAACCTTAGAATTTTCTCTTAAATATGATGTGATGGATGGTGGCTGATATCCATAAAGTGCCATAAATGGGGTCATTTTTTGTTGTTGTATGGAAGGAAGTGTTATACCACCATTCAGACAGAGGCAACCATTTGACCCATTGTGTCTATTTATCAGAGACAAAGCAACGAAGATATCCTTCCAACATTTGTTTACTATCTCAGTTTTCCCATCAGATTGAGGATGATAAGATGAGCTATGAGCTAACTGAGTACCAAGACA
This sequence comes from Pinus taeda, assembly GCA_000404065.3. Classification (NCBI taxonomy): domain Eukaryota; kingdom Viridiplantae; phylum Streptophyta; class Pinopsida; order Pinales; family Pinaceae; genus Pinus; species Pinus taeda. Next base: position 144,871 of record APFE031681650.1, on the reverse strand, counting down.
AGAAAATAATTCTGTCCAGAAATTTCCAGTGAAAATGGGATCTCTGTCACTTACAATAATCTTTGGGTTTCCATGTAGCTTTTGAATTGTTTCCATAAATGCAGTAGAAACTGTACTAGCTTTAAATGGATGTGATAATGCACAAAAGTGTACATACTTGGTAAGTCTATCAACTACCACCAAGATGACACTCTTTCCCTCAGACTTGGGTAAACCTGTGATAAAATCCATTGAAACCTCCTCCCAACGTTGGCTTGGAATGGATAAAGGTTGTAATAGACCCGGGGCTTTAATTGTTTCAACTTTATTTTGTTGCAAACCAAACATTCCGCCACAAACTTTTGAATATCTGATTTAAGGCCATCCCAAAAAAATTCCTTCTTAATCTTGTGGTAAGTTTTTAAAAATCCTGAGTGCCCTCCTAAGGAGAAGTGGTGCAATTCCACATAAGAATCTTTTGTTTAGGCTAGAATTCTTATCAGAAGGTATAAGCGATCTTTGTACGCATAAGAAATCATTTTCCAGTCAAAATGTATCACAAATTACTGGGGAATTAGTTGTTAACTCTAAAAGTGCCCACACTTCTTCGTCATTCTTCCATTCCTCCCTTGCTTCGTTTATCCAATCTAGTTGGATAATAGAAATGGCACACAACAATGCTTTCACATCCTCATCCTTTCTTGAGAGTGCATCTGCCACCACATTTTGCTTCCCTTTTTTGTAGATGATTTCAAAGTCATAACCCAACATCTTTGTGACCCACTTTTGTTGCTTTTTAGAGGATAATCTTTGTTCTAAAAGGTATTCAAGTCTATCATGATCCGTTTTTACCTTGTAGTGTCTTCCCATTAGGTAGGGTCGCCATTTCTTAAGTGCATGGAGTATTGCCAACATTTCCTTCTCATAAATAGCTTTGTGTAAAAACTTTCCCTTGAATGGACGACTTTCAAAAGAAATGGGTCTTTCATCTTGCATTAAAAAAACACCAATTCCATTTCATGAAGCATCACATTCCACAATAAAGGTTTTTGTGAAGTCTGGTGTAGCTAAGACCCATGCTTGGCACATTCCCTCTTTAAGATGTTTGAATGCCTTTGTTGCTTCTGGAGTCCATGAAAATGCATCTTTCTTTAATAGTGTTGTTAGAGGTGCTATTATTCTCCCATAATTCTGAAAAAACTTGCGATAATAACCTGTCAACCCAAGAAATCCTCACAAATGCTTTATGGATGTGGGGATTTTCCATTCCTTAATGGCTTTAATTTTGCTACGATCTACCTTAACTCCTTCATGAGATACAATATGACCTAGGTATTCCACCTCTTGTACTCCAAAGAAACATTTTGATCTTTTTGCATATAATTGTTTCTCCTCCAATAGTTGTAGCACCCTGTCAACATGTTCAACATGATCCTTCCAAGACTTGTTGTAGATTAGTATATAATAAAAAAATACAAACACAAAGTTTCTAAGGAATGGTTTGAAAATTGAATTCATCAAACCTTCAAATGTTGAAGGTGCATTGGTAAGGCCGAAAGGCATGAACAAAAATTCATAATGACCCTCATGAGTTATAAATGCTATTTTCAGAATGTCTTCAGTCTTCATTCTGATTTGATGATATCCTGAACGAAGATCCAACTTGGTGAACTAACTTGATCCATGCAGTTCATCCAGTAATTCATTAATGATAGGAATGGGAAACTTATCTTCAATAGTGAGCTTGTTGAGCTCCCTATAATCTGGACACATGTGTCATGATCCATCCTTCTTGTGCACCAATACTACTGGAGCAGAGAAGAACTTTGACTCGGTTGAATTATACCATCCTCTAGCATTTCTACAACCATATGTTCAATTTCACTCTTTTGGGCATAGGGATATCTGTACGGCCTGATGTTTGGAGGAACACTTCCTGGAATCAGATAAATAGCATGATCATGATCACGAATAGGTGGGAGACCTTTGGGAGTCTCAAATACCTTGGAATGATTGTCCAAAATTTTTTGGAGATCTCGAGAAATAGGTGATTCCAATGTGGAAACATCTAGCGAACATAATTGTGCAATTACACCTCTTTGTTCCTTTTTTGGAAGCTTTGTCATACCGTTAGAGCTGATTATCTTTCCCGGTTTCCCTACAATACACCTTAATTCAACTACCTTTCCTTCCACAGAAAATTTCATGAAAATTTCTTGAAAATTAAAAGCTATTGTACCCAAGGATTGTAGCGATTGGACTCATAATACAACATCAATGCCTCCCATTGGAATGGAAAGCATTGGGCTAGTCAATACATATTCTCGCATGGATATCTTGATATTATGGCACTTTCCAGTCCAATTTATTGTTCCTCCATTTGCAATCATCACTTGACACTTTGGTGCTGGATATAAGAAACAATTCAATTCTTTTGCTACCTTACAATGAATAAAATTGTGGGTACTTCCTGAATCAATCAACACTATTACCTTTTTCTTCCTGATTTGTCCTTCTATCTTGATGGTTTGAGGAGTGGTAATTCCCGCCAATGCATTACAAGATATGGTCGGATTCATTTGTTCTTCATCTAGGCTTCATTCCTGGAGTATATCCTCTTCTTTTGACCTTTCTTGCTCCTTTTCTTCTTCCTCTTCACAAACTATGTAGAACAATTTCTTCTCAGCACACTTATGACCTTTAGTGTATTTGCTATCACAACTGTAACAAAGCCCTTTTTCTCTTTTTTCTTCCAATTGTTGTGGTGTCAATCTTATAGGTTGTGGAAGACTAGCGGCAACAACACTTCCGTCTTTATAATTGTGAGTGGTATGTTTCGTGGTTGACATAATTTTGCTTTCCATTTTTCTTGCTAACCTGAATGCCTTCTCTAATGAATCAGGTTCCCAAAGGCGAACATCATGTTGGATATTATCCTTTAAAGACCCTATGAGCACATCAATCCTATGCTCCTCTGGAATATCTTTTACCCTTATGTTCAATTTTTGGAACTCCTCAATGTGCTCCATTATTGAACCCTTTTGTTTGAGACTTATCAATTGGCTAAAAAAAGTGTTTCTTTTTGTATCCTCATAATGTGCTATCAATTGTTCTGTAAAAATTGCCCAAGTGATAAATTGTTTATGAGAGCAAAGCCATTGATACCATACAAATTGATTTGGTTCCAAATATAAAGTTGCAATACGTACCTTTTGTGCATTTTGCACATTATTGAGATCGAAAAATTGCTCCATTTGTAAGATCCATGTTGCGGGATCCTTGCCATCAAACTTCCTCATATCGATTTTTGTAATATGGTGGGTCTTCGATCCAACATTAGAGTCTATGATATCATGATTAACATTTTTTTTGTTCACATCATGAGTTTCCTTTACTACCTTTTCACCATTAGTATGTATTTCTTGTAGAAAATTTGTGAAAGCTGTATTCAAATCTGCCATGCCTGTCTTCAAATTTGTGTTCAAATCTATCTTCAATTCTTCCATGTCTGTCTTTAAATCTGTCTTCCAACCATCCATCTTAGCTTCCACGCCATTTATCTTAGATTATGTGCCATTTATCTTAGCTTCTGTTAGCTTTTGTGAGCATGATATTTGTTGCACTTGTTCTTGTAATTTTGATATATCATGTAGCATTTCTTCCTCTTCTTGCTGAGTCATGCTAGAGCTTTCAGGTTCCTTACTAGGTGTTTGCATTTTCTTTCTTCGAGGCATCAGTTACCGGTACTAGTGCTCTAATATGCCCTTTGAATTCCTTCAAAATAATTTTTCAAACCAAGCTTAAGCAAAAATTTAAAAAATCTAGACACCTTTTTTCACTTTGTAGGAGCTCAATATTGCCTCTGATGTATCTCTGTAATTTCGCATCATCAAGTTCTGAAATTGCGACCTATGGTAGCCCTCTGTGTCTTCTTTCCAATGCCACTAGTCTGACCCCAATTAGATTCTCCAAGGAAGAGTTATTCCAAATCTCCCACAGTGACCTGATTATAGACTAATTCAGTAGAGCGAACTTGTACGACGTGCCACGTGTCCCTGTTTCGACCTTTTTCTCTGAAAAATATATGGAAGAAACTACAGTCCGTCCTCTTTCTGTGCCTTCTGACGAAATTTCAATCTGATGCTCAGAGAGAAAGTTATGACGATTTTCTCCAGGTCACCTGTTTGGAATGTAATTCAGGAGTCTACAAAAATGGAAACTTCCTAAGATCATATATCCACAAATATAGCGCGAAATTCTCTGAAATTTGGACCCGAGATTCAGCGCGATTTCTTCTCAAATGGTTTTTTTTTAAGATTCTGAAACATCGCAGAAAAACGTTAGAGCGAAAATGCCACGATGACCTATTTGGAGCAGCGAAACCCTAGAATCCAAACCTCTGACACCAAATGTTATGAAACTAGCTCAAGCAAAGATAGAAAAGATAGATCAACGCCTTAGAATTCAACCTCTTCAAGGGGGAAACCTCCTTTACAATACATAAATGAACAATTCTTGGATGATTCAAATGACAAAACCTCCTTTCTATATATAGGAGTCCAAGGAGTCACAATATAACCCAACCGACCTTACAATAATAATATAAAGCCACAAAAATAACAATAGAGGGATTCTATGGGGCACAGTAATAACAATATGGGCACAATAGGGGCACAAAAATATTAATAAGGGGTACAACTACAATATTAATGGGGTAATCACTAGTATTATAGGGACCCAACAGCCTCAGTGTGCCTAGGAATCATCGATTGGTGAATGGAGGGATATATGGTAAAGCCTAGATGTGGATGCTCTCCATCAGGCTTAGTAATCTCGTAATGGGATATACGGTAAAGCCTAGAGAATGGAGTCTCTGTTAGGGCCTTGAGTAGTTACCAAGATTATGATGTCTTTGATACCTTCATACTTGAATCTAAAAATTGTTGCGCCTTTTAGGCGTCAGGGCATTTGGAGAGTGTTATACTTCTTCATTATCAAAAGTTTGAATTCTTCAAAATCCATGCCCTACATATTAGTATTGCTTGAAATGTTAGAATCCTCCCAAATTCCTATTTAAAAGTGGCTTCAAACTGATTTTATTATCTAAAATATTATCCTTAAGTCTAACTCATCACATTGAAAGATAAGCTCCATTGTTCCTATTCAAAATACATTATAGTTAATGGTTTTGACATGAAAACTTTTAAAGAATGGTTTAGCATATATATAAAATCTTTGAAATTACATAAATAATGACTATACATAATTGCATTGAATCATTAATTGGTATGGCCGCATGAATGAACATGGTTGATTAAATTTTATTTTTTTAAAATTAATATAAAGCATATGTATCTATGATATTACTTGGTTGAAACATATTTTATTTGGTTAAACTACAATTAAAAATTTCATGAAAAGTTGGTCAATTTTATACCCTATTGTAAATAGGAATAAGAGAATTGTCATTCTTTTGGCATATTAGCTACACTCATATGCAAATTTTTAATAATAGAAAATCTCTTGTTTAGAAAAAAAATGTATTATAAGAAATATTTAAACCTTTATCTTTTAACATGGGAATTTGAAATTATATTAAATTTAAAAAACAATTATTATGCAATGAAATAATAAAGAATAAGAAAAAGTTAAATGTTTATACTTTCTAAAAAAATGAAAATGAAAACACATAATATGAACAAAATAGTAAAATTGATTTTAATTTATGGAAAATTTGAAAATTGAATCTTATATAGAACATGCTAAAGAAGATATATATATATATATGTATGAGAGAATGAAAAGAAACTCTATAATAAGAGAGAGTAAATTTTATGATAAGCTTAGATTGTTTTTTAGATAGTAATTTTTTACTTTTTAAACATTCAACTTAATAAATTTCTTCTAGTATTTGCTTTTTAAAATAAAATAATTAAAAAATATAAATTGATTATTATGGTTAATTTTAATATTAAACTAAATAAATAAATTTAATTGTTTCAAAATGAAATAAATCATTATTCTCCATATATATTATTAAAAACTTGAATATTAAATTTTCTTATCCAATTAATTATACTATATAAAAAAGAAATATTACTTCAAAAACTCTTTTGCTTGCTTAGATTTAATTGAGTGCCGCAATACAGTACATTCTAAGTAATGACAATGAAACAAAGTTAGTATCTTAATATTGTCTTATATGAAAAGTTGGTCAATTTTATACCCTATTGTAAATAAAATTAAGAGAATTGTCATTCTTTTGGCGTATTAGCTACTCATATGCAAATTTTTAGTAATAGAAATTTTCAGGTTAGAAAAACAATCGTATTATAAGAAATATTTAAACTTTTATCTTTTATCATAAAAATTGAAATTATATTAAATTTTAAAGAAAATTACACAACGAAATAGAAATTTAAAATTATATTAAATTAAAAAAAAAAAATATTTAGGCAACGAAATAATAAGGAATAAGAAAATGTAAAATGTTTATCCATTCTTAAAAAAGCAAAATAATTTTTTACCCAAAAAAAACATAAAATTAAAAAATTAGACATCTGACGTTACCTGAACCATTTCATACCGGAATTTTCCTTCTCTGTTCCATATCCTTATCCTGGTACCAAATTCCAAGAGACCGTTCGGTCTTCCGTTCAGTTTTATGATCGGGTGTTGGTCTGCTGGTGGTATTGCGGTGCTCTTTCCATGGAGTAGGCTCGGAGGCTGAGATTCAGGAATTTAACATGCTGGATACATAATTCTCTTTTCTCATTTCCATTAATTTGATATGTAGTTTTGGTATTTTTTTGATCTATAACATTTGATAGGTAGTTTTGGTATTTTTTTAATCATTTTATAGATCTTGGTTTAATTTACAAATTACAGTTATATCATATAATCACCATAGAATCTTATCTTGTATAAATTTTCCATAATATGAAAATATAATAGAAATATAACTTTCTTTCATGGTAAAAAACAAAATGGTAAATTGATTTTAATTTTTGGAAAATTTGAAAATTGATTCGTACTTAAAACAATGTAAAGAATATGAATATATATATATGAGAGGATGAAAACAAACTCTATAATAGGAAAGAAAGATAATAAATTATGTGATAATCTTAGAATTTTTTTATTTTTTTATAAAATAATTTTTTCTTTTTAAACATTCAACTAATAAATTTCTCATCATATTTATAATATTATTTTTGAAAATAAAATAATTTTAAAAATAATTTATTATTATTAAATTTAATAATAAAGTAAATAAATAAATTTAATTGTTTCAAAAATTAAATAAATTATTATTCTCCATATATATATTGAAAATTTGAAAATATTAAATTTTCTCAATTAATTATACTATAATTTTTTTATACCCAATTGCTTAAAAACTTTTTCTTCGATTTAATTCAGTGCTGCATTACACTACATTTTAATTAATGTTAGTGAAACAAAGTTAGTATCTTAAAATTGGCTTATCTCCACCAATTGATTTTTGCAATCTTCTAGAGAAAGCCATGTAAGAATAATTTAAATTGAATTTGAAAAAAATATTAAATATAAAAATAAAAAATTTATTATTTATAATATATATATATTATTACACACCTCCCTAAATAAGTATAAAATTATTAGAAAAAACATCACACATATCTTTTGACTCATAGGTACTTTTTTGAAAATATAAAAACCACTTGATCCAGACATTCCAACCGCCTAAAAAAAGATCAAGCTGGGACTTCAAATAACAATAAAAAATCAGTTACACCCTCTTATGTTTTCATCCAGCCAAGTCTATTTTTTATTTTGCAGGATGACAGAAAACGAGCCTTATCTAAGAATGGAAAAGAACCAAAAACACGTTAAAAAATCTCCATTAATTAAATGGGATTTCAAATAACTATGGAATCTCCAATAATTTTAACTTGCACTCTCACTAAAGGATGCGAGAACTGGTGGTAGCTAAAATTAATCGACGTGTATTTTGCATTCAATGTGCTTTTTATTTGAACTTCGCCATTGGCCGCTGCATCTTTTGCATGCACCAGGTGTGCAACTCTACAAGTCTTTGGCTGTCAATTACAATCCAACAAAACTCAAATACAAAAAGTTAATAAACCATTTATTTAAAAGCTGGGTAAATAACAACTACAGAAATTTTGACCAGTAATTTATGGTTATTTAAAATGCAAAATAAACCCAATTGTTAGCACTCCACAATTTCCTTTGCTCTCAAGATAATGCAGTTTTCCACCACGATTTTTCTGCAAATGAAGTGAAAGTGATAGAGTTACACTGAAATAAAAAACCATGCTAGGGTGGCATGACCTAAAAGGAAAACCAGCGGAGTGGCAGAACAAGGATCACCTTGTCATTTACTAGTGAATGTAGGGCAGATCGGTAAGCTATAAACAAACCCTGCAATCTCCACTTCTATACCACTAGGACACTGCAGATCAAATCCTTAGGCTATTCGGAGCCGCTATCCATGGAGACAGTCTAGTTCCTGTTCATAATCTCCCACACGATGGACTCCGATGTTGGGAGCAGATTTTTCGGCCATTTAAAAGGCAAGAGTTTCATGTCATTGCAACAGCGCCTGACCTCTTCAAGAAAACTCCAGCGGAGGGATGGTTGAAAAATATTGATAAAAGTGATATCTATCGTTGGGATATAGAGGGATTGAACTGGTGTCTGGTTGGGTGCTGTTGTAATGGAGGATGATGTCGATGCCGATATGCAAGAGGTTGAGCTTGTCAATACCACGGCAAAAATGGAGCAGAGAGTCATAGTGTATCCACGGAATAAGCTACTGAAGAAATTTCGCTAGCAATTTGAAATTTGAAATCCTATGCATTGAATGCGTTTAAATTTATCACCTATTCAGAAGCTGTCAGATATGCAAGCCTGTTCCGGCCGTGATCGGGAAAAATTGTGGACAATCTCCAGCATGCATGTATCACCATCGATACAAATGTCACGTCGAACTCCAAAAGTTATGGACTGTGCCAGAAAAAATTCCAGTAGCCATAGTCGGAAAATTTCTTGACGGGCTTGTTGAAAATGTAATTTCAATTGCGCATCGGTTGAGCCGTGCAACAGCAAGGAAACATCGCCGACAGATCCCCGATATGACATCAGCGTATCGTTATCACCGTTTCAAGTGGAGCATGGCTTTTTTTGCATATAAATGAGCAATCGCCGATGGGTCGGACCCGATGACGGTATTAATTTTTTTTGATAGATTATCGGGTCCACAGTATTATCGCATCCGCGTTATCAAAGAAATCGAGGCTTTTATGTTTGCGATGAGCGATCGCCGATATCGCCATCGGCTTATCGCTATCTGCGTTTCAAGTGGAGCATGGCCTTTTTGTATATAAATGATCAATCGCCGATGGGCCGGACCCGATGACGGTATTAATTTTTTTTGATAGATTATCGGGTCCACAATATTATCACATCGACATTATCAAAGAAATGAGCGATTGCCGAAATCGCTATCGGCGTATCGCTATCAGCGATAACAAAGGGGCAGGATTTACCATGAGTTATGTTGTGACCCGACAACATTATAAATAGTCTCTGATAAACTTTCAAGTACGCTCTGAAGGGCATGGAAATTGCGTGGAGTAGAAAAAAGTTTTAGTTGACCGCTGATTTTTTTTCATTAAGGCATTTAATGAATTCCTCTTGGACGTAGATAGTTGGTAGAAGCCCTTAAGTTTTTTAATTCTTGTTTACGGCACGTAAAAAAATAGTAATGTTTGTTTTTGTAGTCGTTTTTTTTTATATACATATCAAACATATATGATATGTTTTTAGTTTTTGAAAAAAAAGGTAATGTGAAATGCACGCACAATAGTGTGAGTAGAGAGAACAGGGGGAGCAGCGTGAAAGTTTTTTTTTTTTTGCAGTATAAGTAAAAGTATGTTTTTACAACAGTAAGTGAAAAATGAGATTTTTACACACAGGAGTGTAAAATATCAGGTGATTTTTTTTTGGTGAATCCCTCTGAGTGAAAGAGGATGAATCTTGTATCAAGAATTTTATTTTTAATGAATACAAAGCCTTTTATGGCTGTGTAATACTCTGTTCTCAGAAATATTTTAAAACTTCCTAGTGTTAAGATCCTGGAGTGAAAAACAAAGCATTGTCTCTGTGTGTAGTTTATGTTTGTTTTTGGGATTTTACCAGAAAAATCCCCAACAGTGGTATCAGAGCCAGGTTCAGGCTCTTTGAAGGTGATAAAGAAGCTAAAGGAAGATTCCTTTTATTGTAGCAATAAATCTTCTCCAGGAAGATGAAGTCTCAGGCAAAAGAATTCAGGTACTCCTCAATTTTTTTTTTTGCGTGTTACTGCTGAAGAAACAGTCAGTATTTTAAATACACAGTCAAGGATTTAGAAGTCTAGTTAAAGAGTGCTAGAATGGCCAGCACCAGCACCAACATGGGTATGTTTAATCCTTAATTCCCACAGTTCAATGGGAAAAACTATGACTATTGGGCAATAACCATGACAGCCCTGTTTGCGTGTCAAGATTTATGGGAATTAGTTCAAGATGGTTTTGAAGAACCGGGAGATGAAAATGAGTTTAATAGATTAACTCAGGCAGAGAAAGATCTATTAAAGAGCAATCTATTAAAGAGCAATAGGAAGAAGGATTCAAAAGCCCTTGTATTTTTGTATCAAGCCGTGGACCAGAGTGTGTTTCCAAGGATAGCAGCAGCTAAGACATCCAAAGAAGCATGGCAAACTCTCAAGACAGCCTATCAAGGCATGGAGAAAGTGAAGACAACAAAACTACAGTTGCTGAGGAGAGATTCGGAGAATATGAACATGAAAGAGTCAGACAATATTGACTCATTCTTCACACATGTGATTGGTTTGGTCACACAAATGAGGATTCATGGAGAAGTCCTTGAAGAAAGGAGGATTGTGGAAAAACTATTGAGGGTCCTACCCTCAAAGTTTGATGTGATTGTCACCACCATATAAGAGACAAAGGATCTCTCAAACTTTTCAGTTGATGAACTCCATGCATCACTGATAACACATGAGTAGAGGTTGAGTAGAAATGAAAACTCATCTCTAGAAAAAGCCTTCAAGACCCAGATGTCCTTTGGAAGAGGAAAAGGTCAAGGCAGAGGAAACAAGAGAGGAAGAGGCAGAAGCCAAAACAGAGGTGGAAGGAACAGCCCAGCAAATGCTCAAGGAAGAGGCAACAATCTAAATCAGAACCAAGGCCAAGGCAGCAACCAACAAAGTGGACATCATCATGCTCAAGGACAAAGGTATGAAAAATCCAATGTCCAATGTTATTA
>APFE031681650.1:114651-128695 GCA_000404065.3 Pinus taeda | reverse complement strand
ATACTAATAAATATAATTAAAAATTTGATGATTACTGATGAAAATATTAATGTCAAAACCACACAATCTTTCTAAACCATTATAATTAATAAATATTGTGCTCTTATCTTGGATAGTATGCTACTCTTTCCAATTTAAAATTTTGTGGTTCATCACTAAGACACAAATGGACAACTAAATCATAAAACTAATAAATAGTAGAGATGGAATTAATTTATTAGAGATGTAATGAATTAATTCCAATAGTAAAAAAAAACAAAAATATTATAATAAAAATGAACATAGGAAAAATATTAATGTCAAAACTAGAAAACAAAAATAATGAAAAAACCCTAAAAATAAGAAATAAGATTAAGAATAAGAGATAATATTAAAGAGTAAAAATAAAATTTAAAAGAAAATTAAGAAATTATTATTATTATTATTATGGCTTAGTCAAACTTATATACAAAATAGTTTTTTTACCGAATTAACAAAATACGGCAATACAATTTCAAGATTTTTGTTATTTCAAGTATATTTTTGAATGCATAAATGGATTCAACACCCTCAAAAACCCTCACACGCTCAAACTATGCAAATTAAACAATTTAAACTCAAGTTTTAAAAACTCTTTGTTGGATTTGCAAATTAAACAATTTAAACTCAAATTTTAAAAAATATCTGTTGGATTTTGACCAAAATTAATGAGATAAAATTTCATTAAAAAGATCTAAATTTATTATTTATTTATTTAAGTAAATAAAATAGAAAAACAAAAAGTAATAAAAAAATTAACTTAAAGTCAAGGAATAATAAATGAATATAGAGGAATTATGAAAAGGAAAACTATAATCATAATAAAATTAATGAAATTTTGAATATATCAAATATTTTCGGACAAAATCACATTTAGATTATAAAGTCCACCCTTTTTGAACAACCTACTATGGTTTATCATTAGGAAATAGAGAGATAGCTAAAAAATATAACTAATAAATAGTAGAGATGCAACAGATTAGTCCAACAATTAATCTTTTTTTTTTTAATTATTAGAAACATTAGAAAAAATATAATAAAGTCAAAATTAGAAAATAAAAATAATGAAAACACTATAAAAATAAGAAATGGTAATGATGATGATTAATCTCAGCTAAGACCAAAGTGGTCTATAGGACCTCAAGAAAATAGAGTCTAATTGTCATCCTTCAAAATCTTGTTTATGTGATCAAAGAGCAAGGAAAGTAGCATTCCAAGATCAATATAGTTGGGTTGGCTTAATAATTCAAGAAAATGAGAGGTGTGACTGATGATAGATAACTGCGAGTGGATAAGGGAAATAGTTGGGCAGTGTAAAAGGACCTTATTTTCATCACTCACCTTCTTAGTATCACAAAATTGACAAATACTATCGTCCCAGGGCGTTTTGGGAGTAGACCACTCTCTGGTCTCACTCAGAAGCTCATGAGAGTTACTTATAATCCTAGTGATGCTCATTTTTTTCTTAGTGCTAGTAACATAGAGAGATAATTCTAGTTAGCGAGGGTGGGGTTGATCACCTCCTTATAGTATATTAGTTTCCTTTTATCCTCCAGGGCGTTAGCATCCCACATCTTGACCTTAAAGATGGAGGTAATAGTATCTTTGATATTGTCCTTTCTTCCCATGATGATCTCCTCCCTAATCGCACAAAGGTTGAGCCAAGACTGAGCATCCTCATGCCAACCACACTTAAGGTGCAGGTGGGGGTTTTGACTAAAGTTAGAAGCAATTTTTGGGAGCCTTTTAGATTCCAAATTGTGAAGCTTATTTCAAAATTCAATTTTTTTTTTTTTTTAAATAAAAAACAAAAGTTAAAAAAATTAACTAAAAGAGTGATGGAATAATGAAAAAAAAAAAAAGAAAATATAAATAAAATTAATAAGACAGAATATTAATAGATATATTATTTTTTTTGCAAGCTTGGTTAGACTAGCATCTTATCATGTCAACTATATCACCCCGTGGGGAATGAACAAGTGACTTATTATCAACGGTTGTCTTAATAGACCACCTAACACCATCTATCCAAGACCTTGTTCAATTCAATGAAAAAAGAAAAAGAATATATATATAAATATATATATCTTATTAATATATTTATATATATATATATATATATTAAAAAAAGAAATTTGTTTATTTAACATAGAGGCGAATAAAATAAAATAAAATAAATTTTGTTGTTATTTTGTTGTGATCCGTATTGTGTATATTAGAATTTTTTCAGAAAAAATCACGAGAATTTTTAGTCAAGGCCTTTGGAATGAGTGTGGTTCATTGTTAGGATATGATGGAGAAGCAAAGCTTGGAAACGTTTAAATAGAGAGATGGAAATGTAAAGACCAATAATTATAATGGTTCGAATCTAACCACTAAATTTTAATAGATAAATACAAATATTTTAAATGTGACGTAATTTTTATACTATTTTAATATGATATTAAATCAATAACTAAAAAAAATTGTCAATAAATAAATAAACCAATTAATTAAATACATAATAATAATAACAAGTTCAAATAAAAGACAAAATGATAATTAAAATCAAATAAAAGTAAAACTAAAAAGATTTTTTACCAAATAAATTTATTGAATAAAATAATAATAAAAAATAACAATAAATTACAAAAATGATTTTTATACAAACAAATAATAAAAAATCTTTTTTATTAAATAAATGAAAATAAAGGAAAAAACAAAATGATTTAAGAACACAATTCAATGATTTAAAATCAAGTAAAATGCTTTTTTTAAAAAGTAAAAATTTTTTAATAATAATAAAAGTAAAAGTGAACAAGAATTTTAGAATCAAATAAAGTATTTTAAAAAGTAAAACAAATATAAATAGAAGATAGCGTAAGGAAAAAAAAGCAAAGGAAAAAAGAAAATTTAAGAAAAATAAAAAACAATTATCTATATATAAATAAATGTATATATAAAATTAAAAAAAATAGGAATAAAGAGAAGGGATCTAATGATGACTAATTTTCCAATCATTATCCCTATTTAGCGTCTCATACCTTTTTTCGATCTCAATGACCTCCCTAAAATTATGGTGATTGAAGTGATTAATATTAGCAATAAACTAGGAATCCTCAATACTAATGTGGTGCTTAGTCTTCCCGCATGCCCAACTAGAGCTGAGGAGCAAGTCCTACAGTGCTTTATGTTAGCCGCATGTTCCTGAATACCTTGATTAATGGAATGACTAGTTTCACCAATGTATAGAGTCCCACAAGAACATGAGATCTAATACACATCTTTCATGTCTTTTCAGTTCATCGGGTCTTTGACTAATCTTAGGGAGCTTTGAATTGTGTTCAAGGGTTTGAAGGTGGAAGAAACGTCGTGTTTCCTAAAAACCCGAGCAATCTTTTATGTAGTTCCTTGATTGAAGGGAAGCAGAACATTGGAAGAAAATTCTCTAGGTTCTTTCTTAATCTTCAGACCTTTGGCTACTTTTGGAAATATTTGATACCTACTGATCTTCTATAGCCATTCAATTCAAAAATATCAAGGAGATGGGTTTCCTGACCCTCTACATGATCTTCATTACAGCTCTTCAATTCAAAAACATCAAAGAGATGGGTTTTCTCACCCTCTAGATGATTTTCATTAGAGCCCTGCAAAGCATGAGGATCTAGAGTGTTTACAACCCCCATTTTTTGTACTGAAGAGTGATGAGAGTTAGCATGAAGATATTTTTAGTGTGCATTTTCTTACGAAAAACTTGGTGAGAGAAAAAACCATAAGATTTCTTAGAGACAAGAATGTCAAGGAAGGGAAGGCTACCATCCATCTAAGTTTCCATGGTAAATTTTATGGATCATGATTGATTATTAAGATGTTAAAGAAACATATCTGACTCCTCCTGATGACGAGACCATTAGAAAAGAGTTAATTAAAACGTAAAATAAATAATAAAAGAGGGAAATAGATTGATTGATTTATTTTTAACATAAAGGTGAATAAAATAAAATAAATTTTTTTATTACAATAATTTTTTTTATTATCCGAAAAAATAAAAAAATAAGGAGGAACTAAACAGATATCCCTAACAAGAGGGGAAAAAACAAATCAAGAATAAAGAGAGACGATCCAATAATGAATAACCTTCTAACCATCATCCCTATTTAGATTCTTAGACCTTTTCTCAATCTTAATGGCCTCCCTAAACTTACAATCATTGAAGTGATCAATATTGACAATGAACCAAGAATCCTCAATACTAATGTGGTGCTAGGTCTTCTCAGCATGCTCATCTAGATTTCAAGTGTGAGCCCTACAATGCTTTATATCAACCGCATGTTCCTAAATCCTTTGATTAATGGAAAAACCAATTTATCCAAAGTAGGGTGTCCCTCAAGAACATGAGATAAAATACACACATTTCATGTCTTTGTGATTCACTGGGTGTTTGACTAATATCACGAAACTAAAAATCGTGTTCAAGGGTTTGAAGGTTGAAGAAACACTGTGCTTCCTAGGAACCTAAGAAATCTTGTTAGTAGTTCCTTCGAAACTGAGATTGATGGTAGTCTTCCTTTCCTTGATGTTTTTGTCTCTAAGAAATATGATGGTTCTTCCTCTTACCAAGTATTTCTTAAGCAAATTCACACTTAACAATATTTTCATGCTAACTCCCATCAATGTCCAGTGCAGAATCTAGGGTTCCTAAACACTCTAGATACTCATGCTTTGTGGGTTTCTAACGAAAATTGCCTGGAGGGTGAGAAAACCCATCTTATTGATGTTTTTGAATTGAATAGCTATAACAAATCTCAAAGTATCAAATCCTTTAAAAATGAAAGCAAAGTTATGAGGAATAAGAAAGAACCTAGAGAATTTGTGATCTGAAGTGGGAGTTTGGTAACTTGTTATTATTACAAGAACCTCCCACTTAGTTAAACAAATAAATGATCTAGCTTATATATGATATTTGCAAAATTAAATACTTGAAACAGGTGTATGTCTTTTGTTTTTAAATGTTCAAGAGCTTTAATTCCATTTGTTTCTACTGATATTAAGCACATATGACAACCATTTAATGCAACAAATAAACATCTACACATAACAACAAATTTAATCTAGGAGTTCACATGAATATCGTGGGCTACGTCTCCTTGAGATTTTGTCATCTTGACTTGGCTCTTTGGGATTATGGAAAAGTTTCTTTTACAATTTCCACACTTTACTCCAAATGTTACTGAACTGAACCGCTGGGCTTAGAATACCATCTATATCCCTGACAAGGGTGTCATCACTCTGCAAAGAGATATAAACTCCCTTAGACTTGATTCCTTCAATTAGCGCTCTGAGCTACCTTGAGCGTCTTGATGGCACTAACTCCTTCATAATTGTTTAACTATCACTAAAACCTCATCTAATGTCTCCAGCACATATCAGAAACTGAAATAGACCGATCATTTTCTCAAAATCAGCACTGCATCCCCAAACTAGGCCTTCCTCCACGATTGGCACTAGGCTGCCTGAAACTTCCCTGTAGTATCTCACCCTTTAGAAGTCTTCAAATGGCTCTGCAAATCCCTGCAATGGATTCAAAATTCTCATTACAATTATAAATGAGTATTGGTTCACTGAGAACGAGTACTGGTAGCTCCTATAATTGCCTCCAACTCCTAGTGGCCCTAAGCTCCAAAATCTCCATGGATGAAAATCTCTATGAAGATGACTTCTTCAACTTATCTAGACTATTCCTTTGGCTTTATAAGGCTCCAATTAACCTAGCTAGCCTCTTGTTTCACTCTCTCTGGTCGAAAACTGCTCTTGGAGTGTATTTAGTCAATATCCCCTAGGGATGCTCCACTAAATTTGGTGAACTAGCACTTAACTCCAATTAAATATAGAATTTTCACCTTTTTAGCTGCTTTGCAAGCCAACCATAGGAGGTAGCTATTACAATAAATGTTGGGCGTGCATAGTAAACGGTATGACCCCGACGGTTAGGGATAAGGTTGGAAGTCATATTAATGTGAAACCGCATGTCAATGCAAGTGATAGTTAAATCACATCGGAACATGTGAATGGTTTTCGAGGACCAGTGGTGGCTAAGATGGTTGGTGATCCTAACCCCCAAACTTCTGGCCGTTACAAAAACAATATGCATTGTATCTGTTACGTGTTAAGAAACATCGTCGGGCGGAGTTGGTAGACCATTGTGTTGCCTTGCTCGAGGTCAAGGGTTCAATTCCATTGGACCCCTAACAAATTTTGCATAACCATTGGATGGCCATGTGATAGCCTCTGAGCTTGCCACATGTCGATACTTTATTGGTCCCCAAAAGGGAACATTCTAGGGAATATTCCAAGGAATATTCCTTAGAATATTCCAAGGAATATACTCTTTTTAATTTTTGCAAAAACCAAATTAATCTTGGTCAAATGTCCAAAAATTATAGTTTAGTGGACTTTTCAAATTACGATAACTCCATATGGTGTCAGATTTTTAAACCGTTCACAGCACCAGAATCAGGAAGATGATATATATCTATCCGGTCACTTAGGTTCAACACTCTTTTGAACAATTTTAGATTTGAGCTATCACTTAATTCATTGATCAATATCTGATCACTCCTCCCCATTAGGAATCTTTTCGACCCCAAAATAATGATATCCTGATCTGTACATTAGATGTGAGTACAACACCCTCTTCTTTCAGCCTCATTACACTTGCCTTGCATGCCTAGTGCCTTTGAACCATAACTTGAAGGTAGTCAACACTTCCCTTCCTAGATGTGCCTGTCCTCCTGTTATGAACTGTCTTCCTTGAACTCATTCAGACTTTATGTTGAGAAGATTACTAGAGATAGCTGAACATTGTTTTCTTGATCATCGACCCAAGGTGGCTTAAACAAATGTGATATTACATCATAAATATATGCATACTTAACTAAAATTTGCATGTGTACCAATGAAAGTATGTTTCACTGGGTCAAGAAGTCAACCTACTTCTTACAAAGCCACTTCTATGGTGACTTTTGCTACTGCAAATCTTCTTCTCACATATTGTAAAAAAAAAATAATGCAAGAAACAACTTGACGACATAAATTCACATGATGTGAATCATAATCATGTCTCTTACATCTTGGTGTACAATTTTCCGACTAAATCACAAGCCGGCAAAAACATACCTTTTCCAAAAAACTAAATCTCCATGTCAAGCATGTACAAAAGAACTTGACGATTCTTTTTCAAAGTAGCAAGAATTCCACCTCTTGTAAAACACTACATCATTTTCTCCCTTTTTCAATCTTGGAGAGAAAATCAACTTTTCCAAGTCGATATGACATTGCATGCATGTTTGAACAAACCGATTGACCATCAATTCGATTAGACATACATGTTCAAATACAATGAGTTCATCAACATTCCTTTGTTCATACATACCATTCTTATGCATGTATTCCATTCTTCAACTTTCTCTCAAGCAAAATCATGAGTACAAGATCCTCAATCATATGTAAATGTACTTACAAATATGAAATGGACATAATTTTGCTGCAATAAAGCGAGTCTCATACTCAACTTTTCATTCACCTTTTTGGTAAAACCCTGCAACTTGCATTCCATTGGCAAATAAATGTATCAAATCAAAATACATGCAACCCTTAATTGGATAAGAACTCTAACCATTTCTTACCAATCCACATAAAAGGTGCTTCCTTTAACTGCACATCAACATAAACATGTGAATCATCCTGAAACACATCAATTATAGAAACTTCCTTTCCATTCTTGCCATTATCTTTTTCCACCTTCTTCAAATTTCATGGAAGCATTGTTGGATTCAAAATACAACACTTTTAAGCAGTATGTCCTTGCTTATAGAAATATGTGAAACACATGTTAATCCTTTTTACAACATAACTTGCATTGTCCAATGGACCTTTGGCTTCTTGCCTCCTTTTCTTCAAAATTTTCCTGTATGTGGCCATTTTCTTCCAACATCTAGAAACACTATGGTTAACCAAACCACAAAAGGAACATGTGATTTTTTTTCCAATGCTTATGTGGATATTTACCATGATTAACATAATCAAAAGAAATGTGATTGAAATCAGATTTATAGCTTCCTCTTTCACCTTTGTTGCCTTCATGAGAAGGTGAATCAAATGAAGAAGTGGCACCCTTAGGAACACCATCAATCTCTTCAATGATTTTATAGCTTTCACAACTCCCTTTTTCTAGTGCATGCTTATGAACACCTTCTTCTTGCAAAGTATGTTTCAAACAATTGCATTCCCCATGAATACAATATTTGAAAACTTGAGGTAGAGAACCTAAAATGAAAATCCTTTTAGGAACTGTTTCAATTGCCTTCATGGCTGCTTTGGAACTTTCTCCATAAGATTGTCCATAGCCAAGACCCAAATACCTAGGACTTTCCTCAACCATTATTGGCTCAACAATGTCTTGTGCATGTTTGCCCAATATTTTTCCTTCATAGCCCATTTGTGACATCAACTTGGACCCTATACCTGTTGTATGTCTTTCAAAAGAACCAACATAAACATTCTTAGAGGAAATTGAAGAAAAACTAGAATTGTTTACCTCTTCTTCAAACCGATGCTTGACTAAGGCTTCTTTAGCAACAAGGAGTTGCGTCTCTAACTCATGCATATTTTCTAGGTTCATATTTGCAATATGAAGTTGGTTCTCCATTTCTTGCAACTTGTCAAAAAGAAAATGCTTCTCTTCCTTCATGGAATTAAACTGCTCTCAAAGTTTTGTGCTCTTCCTTTCATCTTCATACATT
This sequence comes from Pinus taeda, assembly GCA_000404065.3. NCBI lineage: Eukaryota > Viridiplantae > Streptophyta > Pinopsida > Pinales > Pinaceae > Pinus > Pinus taeda. The sequence continues at coordinate 119,897 of APFE031681650.1, read as the reverse complement.
TGTTTCACCATATCCACCATGATGAACAAGTCTCGCTTCATGTGTTCATCAAAGAATCTTGTGAAGGAGGAATATTTTGAAAAATCACTTATAGAAGTTGTCATTATAGAAATGAACAAAAGAACTTCAACAAAATTCACAAAGCTTTCAAAATCTATTGACAAAACTTTTGAACTAAATGGCTGTAGAGTCAAACTCTTATTCAAGCAGCCTTTTGCAATCAAACCCTCTTGTGCTTCAAGGGTAGCCCCAATGTCCTTTGGGTAAGGAGAATGCCTTAAGCCCTTCTTCCTTCATAAACTCAAGCACGAGTTAGTTTACAAACAATCAATCTATCAAATTATTTATACTGTTTAAACACCTTTCAAGTCAAACAAGTAACCTATTTCTCTGTCAATCAAGCAGCTTGCTCTGATACCACATGATCTGAAAAGGGGGTTTGATAACTTTTTATGCTTACAAGAACATCCCACTCATTTAAACAAATAAATGATCTAGCTTATATATGACATTTGCGGAATTAAATACTTGAAACAAGTGTATGTCTTTTGTTTTTAACTTTTTAAGTGCTTTAAGTCCATTTGTTTATGCTGATATTAAACACATATAATAGGCATATAATGTAGAAAATAAACATCTAGACGTAACATCAAATTTAATCTAGGAGTTCACCTGAATATCGTGGGCTACGTCTCCTTGAGCTTTTGTCATCTTGACTTGAATCTTTGGGATTATGGAAAAGTTTTGTTTACAAGTTCCACCCTTAAATCCAAAGGTTACTAAACTAAACCAATGGGCTTAGAATACCATATATATCCCTTTCATGGCTGTCATCACTCTGCAAACATATTTAAGCTCCCTTAGACTTGATTCCTTCAATCAGTGCTCTAAGCTATCCCAACCTTCTTGATGGAAATAACACCTTCAGAATTATTTAACTATCATTGAAACCTCATCTACTATCTCCAACACATATTAGACACTGAAAATAGACTGATCATTTTTTCAAAATGAGCACCACATCCCCAAACTAGGCCTTCCTCCACAGTTGGCACTAGGTTGCCTGAAACTTCCTTGTAGCATCTTGGCCTTTAGAAGTCTTCAAATGGCTTTGCAAATCCATGAAATGGATTTAGAATGCTCATTACAGTCAGAAATGACTATTGGTTCACTAAGAATGAGTACTAGTAGCTCCTACCGCTGCCTCCAACTCCTAGTGGCCCTGAGCTCCAAAATCTCCCTGGATGAAAATATCTATGAAGATGACTTCTTTAGCTTCTTTGAACTATTCCATTGGCTTCAAAAGGCTCCAATTAGCCTAGCTCGCCTCTTGTTTCACTCTCTCTAGTCGAAAACTACTCATGGGGTGCATTTAGTTAACATCCCCTACGGATACTCCACCCAATTCGGTGAACTCGCATTTAACTCCAATTAAATATAGCATTTCTGCCTTTTTAGCCGCGTCACCAAGCTATCCACCAGAGGTAGATGTTACAATAAATGTTGGGCATGCATAGTGAATGGTATGACCCCTACAGTTAGGGATAAGGTTGGCGGTCATATTAATGTGCAACCACATGTCAATGCAAGCGACAGTTAAATCCCATTGGAACATGTGAATGGTTTTGAGGGACCGCTAGCAGCTAAGATTGTTGGCGGTCCTAACCCCCAAACTTCCTACTGTTACAAAACAAATATGCAATGTATCTGTTATATGTTAAGAAACAGAGTCGGGCGGAGTGGGTAGAGCACTGGGCTTTCTTGCTAGAGCTCAAGGGTTCGATTTCATCGGACCCCTAACAAATTTTGCATAACCATTACAGGGCCACGTGGTGGCCTTCGAGATTGCCACGTGTCAGCACCTGATTGGTCTCCAAAAGGGAATATTCCTTGGAATATATTCTTTTTAATTTTTGCAATAACCAAATTAATCTTGGTCAAATGTCTAAAACTTGCAATTTACTAGACTTTTCAAAATGTGATAACTCCTTCACACAGTGTTGGTTTTTCAAATCATTTATGGTGCTAGAATCAGGAAGATGAGATCTATTCGATCACTCAGGTTGGACACTCTTTCGAACACTTTGAAATTTTAGCTATCAGTTAAGTCATTGATCAATATCTGATCAATTTGCTTCCAATGTTAAAATTCCTTTTATACAAGGAAGTACTTACAATATTGCTTGAGTTCTTAGGAAGGACGATGTTTCTTCCACCTTCAGACCCTTGAACATGATCCATAGCTCCCTAAGATCATTCAAAGACCCAGTGAATCCCAAAGACATGAAAGGTGTGCATTTGATCACATGTTCTTGTGGGACACCCTACATTAGAGAGATTGGTCATTCCATTAGTCAAAATATTCAGGAACATGCAGCTAACATAGAGCATTATACAAATGGCTCCTCAGCTTTGGCTGAGCATGTTGAGAAGACTAAGAACCACATTAGTATTGAGGATTTCGAGGTCATTGCCAAGATTGATCACTTCCATCATCGTAAGTTTGCGGAGGCCATTGAGATTGAGAAAAGGTCTAAGACGTAAAATAGGGATGATGGTTGGAAGGTTAGTCCTTGTTAGATTCCCTCTCTTTATTCTAAAATTGTTTATTCCTTCCTCTTACTTACTTGGACATATTCGTTTTTATCGTTAGGAATATGTGTTTGCTTCCTCTCTCCTGTTTCTTTTAAGAATTGCATCCTTCCCTATTAATAATTATTTAGATGATAACAAAAAATATTATATTAACAAAAAATATTTTAATAATAACAAAAATGAATTTTTTATTCACCGTTATGTTAAAAAATAAAAAAATAAAATTTCCCTCTTTTTTATTGTATTTTCCTTTTTCATGACTCTTTCTTTGAATTCGTATTTTTTTTAAAATTCTGAGTTTTATAATTTTTTTTTATATAAAAGGTTCTTTTAATAATTTTCTTTTCAATAAATTTTATATTTTTTTATTATTCCTTGATTTTAGTTAATTCTTTGATTACCTTCTGTTTTATATTTATTGATTAAAAAATAAATAAAATAAAAATAAGAAAATATAACAATAAAAAATAAAAAAATAAATTTTCTAATTTCCCTTGAATTTATTTAGTCTTTATTATTTTTCTTACTTTTAGGGAATTTTCATTATTTATTTTTTTAGTTTTTACAATTATTTTTTCTACTTGTAACATCTCTGAGTAACCTCGCATGAAAATGCATGGCATTAGAAAATTTTTACACAATTTACCCACTAGTAACTATCCAAATTATTATTCCATATTCCTCATTAACAAAGAGTAAGTTACATAACTATTAACAACCACTATTGTAGCATATTAGCATAAACTTTCTGATGTAACATTTCATCAATTTCATGAATCCTTTAACTAAACCAGTTAATCACATACTTGATATTATGAAGATCACATCATGTAAGGAATCAACATCATCAAAATGACACAATAAGCAAGCACATCATCGAACACTGATATACCTTGGAAACCTCATAGGGTGAAAACTAGAAAATATTTAATTTTATTATTAAATGCTTCTAAGGATTTTCACCCTTGACTCATTGGCTTATAAGGAAGTGCATCCCTTAACCATTGCCATAAAAATATTACAAAGAAATATCATTAAAACACCACATATCTAGCTAAAAGCTATTATAGTCATCATGATATCATTTACCAACAAATTTTCAATCTTTATATCTTTGTGGCTTCGTTGTTCCACTAGTGGACCATCATGTAGTAAACACAATCTATCATTTGCACAAGTCACCACTCTTTCCTGCCATTGTTGTCATCAACAATATTTGATATCATGATTAAATAAAGCATTAATCAACCAATAATTAGTGTTTAAAAGTGATCCTTTAACATCTATTCATGTGCATACATGAGATATAAATATAATATCACAATATGCTTCTAACAACAGTGCTCATGCATAAAGTATAAGAAAATAATTATCAAGCATGTCAAAATAAATACCACATTAATATGACCCTTCTCACACAAGCACACATTCTTTTCCAAAGGAAAACCACTGTAACCACTCATTTTCATTTAAATCATACTAACATCTTAGCTCTGATTTCCAGGCATGTGATTAGATAAAAATTAATTCAAGAAAATTTATCCGCTCAGCTTTTTCTTATGCATGTAACTAGGTAATATTTCTAATACAATTACTACTATTTTTATAATACATACAAATGCATGCCCCCTTCTAAGGGAAACTAACATAACATATGTCATTACTATGCATGCAACTGCAAGTCCCTTTCCAAAAGAATCTTTCCCAATATGAATATTTTTACAAAGTTTGTTGTACAAGCAAAGACATGCAATGCTCTGGAATAAAAGTAATGTATTAGTTATTATTTCTTGTGTGCGGATATATGAATTTTTCCAAAGGAAAGCTAATGCATTCATTTCATGTGATTACTTATTTCTCTTCTAACTTCTAACATAATAATTATATACTTTCCATGCATAATTTCTTTCAAAGAATCTGGTATCATATGTGTACTTTTAACGGATGCAAAGATCATATCTCCTTTAAAGAGATCAAACACAATATTTCTATTTTTCATGCAATAAAATAACACATTTCCTTTCAATAAATATCACGCATAATAGGTTTATATTATGCATGAAGATATATTATTTCCTCTCAAGAAATATCAAGCATAGTAGTTCAATTTTGGTTCATGCAAGGAACTTATTTCCTCTCAAGAATTACAATGACCAGGTCAATAACTCCAATGACCACAAAGTGTTAAATACATGATTCCTCTTAAAAGCATCCTTCTTATTCCTATGATTATGTCCTATCTATGAGGATTTCTTTGGGCCTCCTACAACAGGTTTCAAAATCAAGAGTTTTTCTTCATGATTTTCCCCTCTTCACCATCTTGGAAAAATCTTCTCCCTTATTGAGATAATTTATCTCTAGGGAGAGGAAATATGAGCAGGCAAGCACCATCAACCCCTATGGGCAGGAAACCACCATCAACCTAAGGCCTGCTAGCTTTTCACAACAGTCGACAACTATATGGCACACAAAATTCTCTGTCAACACTTTCCTGTAGTGATTTACATAACATAACATACGCAGATTATGTTATGAAACCAGCTCAAGAAAAGATAGAAAAGATAGATCAACGACTTAGAATTCAGCCTCTTCGAAGGGGCAACCTCCTTTACATTACATAAATGAACAATTCTTCGATGATACAAATGAAA
>APFE031681650.1:87242-102238 GCA_000404065.3 Pinus taeda | reverse complement strand
GATCTATTCTATATTACTGCATCTGTTAACTGATAATATGGTTGATAATGTTCTAATGCACTCATCATAAGAAGTTGTGGAAGTAGCATATATGAATCAGAGTTTGGAAATGAAAAAGTTTTATTAATGTGATAATACTGATTCACCCCCCCCTCTCAGTATTATTTCCAACAGTGGCAAGTTTAAGGTTGTCTTAGCCTACTATTTTTATTTTCATTATGTTTTCTTTTAAATTTATTGTTGTAGGTTAATTTTAGAATCTTGATAAAAAGAAATGAACAGCTATCATTAATAACCATATGTAATTGCTGACAGTTTTAAGTAACTGTACAATAATCCTCTAAAAAAGGAAAAAAATCAAAAACTGTAATGATTCCATCATAGCTAAAAAGAATAGAAACATACAATCATTTTTTAGAGAGAATCTGAATCCATTTCCATTGCAACAATAGATTAATTCTTCCTAATTAAGAACTAAGTGTGTTCCATAATATCCACAAATAACTAGCAATTTAGTTTTTCTTAACAACCACCAAGAAAGTGAAATTTAGTGAAACAATAGAGGGCCTCATGGAAGAATCAACCACAGATACGAGGGTAAAAAAACTAGTGGAGGAATCAAATACATTTACAATCAACATCTACAGTTCCTGCGTATACAAAGAACCTAGCAAAGACTACAGTCACACATTGACTGAAGGGTTTCATATAACAAATAAACATAGTCACATCAAGGATGCCGCATACATCTACAGGTACCAGAGTATATAAACATGTTTTCTTTTTCCTTTCAAAATATTTGCATAAACATATACACATAAGTATCAAAAATATTTACAGTCCAAGTTAAGGACGAGATTGTAAACTGTAAAGACCAAATGGTGAGACCGTGGTTCGAAACCCCAACAAATAACTTAAAGAGCGTTCAGACATAAGTTACAAAAATCTTTAAGGGCCGAAGGCATTTAGACATAAAGCCAATAACAGAGACACCGAAGCCCTCAACTACTCAGACATAAAGCCAGTAACAGAGAGGTCGAAGCCCTCGACCACAGACTAGAGACAACCAACAGGCAGCAAGAGTGTCGAGACAAGAAAACAAAGAAAGTAACATGGAATAACCCTACCCATTCCAACGTGTGGGCAACAGGACCCGAGACTAACAACCAGGATGGCTCAACATCCATCTGCAACCACAAAGAGAAATCCATCCAAATGGAGAAAGAAACTTGCAGAACCCTAAAACTTGGCATCCATAGAGCCGAGCTTGAAAACCTCTGAGGAGAATCGGTGAACATAGGACTACAACTAGAGATAACACATAACTAGAACCCTCGGCTACAAGAGTGGGATTCGTGACCAAGGTGTGCAAAGAGAGAGCCATTGAACCCTCACCAACTGCAAAACGAAACTAGAGCTGCAAACCCTCTCGGCAGAACAGAGAAATGTCAGGTATAGTGACCAAATGAAGGATTAGGGTTTTTTGGGAGTGTAGTGTAAAGGCGGTAGAGCAGAGCTCGAGGTCGGGACAGGTGTCCCCCTCAAAAATAAGAGTTGGTACCAAATAATTAATCACACAATAATGCAAATCAACTGTCGGATATTATAACAAATCACACGTTTAATAATTGATGAGGTAGAATAGGGCTGGTCCCATCAATTTTGGTATTAGAGTAGGATTAAGTTTTTTTTTTTATAAATGGAAGTTGGAAGATGAGGTAGTTGAAGAGCTATTCGAAGAGTACCAGATGAAGGATTGAGAGAGTAGATTAGGATCCTGAATACTTGTTTGGTAGCAGTAGAAGCAGGAAGGAGAAGGGATCTGGACGGAGGAGAAGATAGTGATGAAGAAGCTGTAGCTACAATAGGTGGATCAGATGAGGAAGGCCCTGAAATCAAGTTGTTAAATTCAGTTTGTTGGCTCGTAGTAAGCCAAAGCCTGAGATTTCAACCTAGGATGGCAGTTTGTCCGCAGAAGTACTGTTGGATTGGATCAGTGAGTTAAACAAGTATTTTGAATATGAGGAGATCAATGAAGATAGAAGAGTTAAATTCATGGCCACAAAGTTTAAAGGGCATGCAGCCTTATGGTGGGATAGTGTACAAGCAGAGAGGAGGAGATTAAAAAAGCAACCTATTAAAAAGTGGACTACGATGGAAGCCAAATTGAAGGGTAAGTTTTTGCGCAAAGATTATTACATTGCTATGTACCAACAGGTGCAGAATCTGAAGTAGAAGGGAATGAATATAAAATAATAGATTGAAGAATTTTATAGGGCGAACCTGAGAGCAGGTTACATGGAGGACACTCCAGGAGAAATAGCGAGGTTTGTAAATGGCCTAAGGCTGGAGATATTGGACGAGATAAGTATTCTTTCCCAAAAAACTATATATGAAGCCTATCAGAGTGCCTTGAAGGCATAAGAGGAGATTACTAGGAGATAGAATACCAGAATAGGATGTGGATCTGGCAGAGGGAAAGGAAAATCCTTTGATAGAGCCAAAACTACCAACCACAGTGAAGAAGGCAGCAGTTCAAAGACTTCAGGAACAACAGAAAAGGAAAGTAGCACTAGGGGAGGAATGCCATAACAGTGTGGAAGGGGTAGTGGCAGAGGCAAAGGAGCCACCATCCAGTGTTACAAGTGCCACAAGTGGGGGCACAAGTCCTATGAGTGTTGTGAAGATGAACAGGCTTGACCAAGAGGAGCATATGTTGCTCAAACAGAGGAAGCAGAGGCACCACCCCAGGAGGTAGAGAATGTACTGGAGATAGGAGAGGCCTTAGTATTGAATAAGGTACTACTGAAACTGGCAAAGGAGACAGCTGACCAAACCCAAAGAAAGGCATTATTCCAGACTATGTGTAAGTCACAAGGAAATGTTGCAAACTGATTATAGATAGTAGAAGCACTGATAATCTAGTTGCCACAGAGATGGTGGAGAACTTGGGATTGAAAAGGTTGAAGCACCCCACTCCCTATAAGGTGTCTCGGTTACAAAAAGGGCATCAACTACTAGTTGAAGAACAATGTGAGGTTGAGTTCCATATTGGCAAATATAGGGACAAGGTAACTTGTGATATTATTCCTATGTACGTGTGTCATATTTTGCTAGGTAGACCATGGCAGTATGACCGAAAAGTGGTTCATAATGGAAAGACAAACTGCTATAAGTTTGTCAAGGATGGGATTAAGCATACGCTTGTACCCATCAAGGAAGAAGAGATAACAGAAGCTAGTGGAGCCAAAGTGCTGTTGGTGGGAGGAAAAGAATTTTTGAAGCAGATTGAAGATAATGAGATAAAGTATGCTGTTGTAAGGAGGCTGAGAATAATGCTATTACATATTGAAATTTCACACTTACCTAAAGAGATTCAGGATATGTTCCAGGAGTTCAACGACATTGTGGTGGATGACTTACTGGATAAGTTACCACCCAAGAGAAGTATCAGCCATCACATAGATTTCATACCCAGAGCTATTTTACCAAACAAGGCTACTTACTAGATGATTCATAAGGACCATGAAGAGATCAGGAAGTAGGTACAAGAATTGTTGGATAAAGGATTGATATGAGAAATTTTAAGTCCCTGTGTAGTTTTAACGGTTTTAGCTCCCAAGAAAGGAGGAGAGTGGTGAACGTGCACTAATTCAAGGGCCATCAATAAAATTAACATCAGCTACAGGTTCCCATTGCCACAAATGGATGACATGATAGACTCCTTGAGTGGAGCAGCATATTTTTTGAAAATAGATCTAAAAAGTGGATACCACCAGATCAGAATAAGAGAAGGGGACGAATGGAAAACAACTTTCAAAACCAATGAAGGTATGTATGAGTGGCTAGTGGTGCCATTTTGGTTAAATAACACCCCTATCACTTTCATGCACCTAATGAATGAAATGTTGAAAGAGTTCATTGGAAAATTTGTGATTACATATCTTGAGGATATACTGATTTTTAGTAAGACCAGGGAAGAATATTTTTGACATGTTAGATATGTGCTGGAGAAATTATAGAAAAATAACTTGCTGATAAGTTTGAAAAAATGTTCTTTTTTTTAGAAGGAATTAGACTACTTGGGTTTTGTGATTTCAGAAAATGAGCTGAAAATGGACTCAAAAAAAGTTGCAGCTATAATCAGCTGGCCATCCCCTAAGAGTCTGTTCAAAGTTTGGAGTTTTCATGGGTTGGCGAGTTTTTATAGTAAGTTTATAAAGGATTTTAGTGGGATCTATGCACCTATGTTGGACAACATTAAAAAGGAAAGTTGGCCTTTCTATTGGACTGAAGCAGCAGAGAAAAGCTTCCAGATATTGAAAAAGAAGATCACTGAAAGGCCAATCTTGAGATTGCCTGATTTTAAAAACTTTTCGAAGTTCACTGTGATGCCAGTGGTACAATCATTGGAGCTATACCTAGCTAGGAAGACAAACCGGTGGCCTACTTCAGTGAAAAATTAAATGAAAGTAGGCAGAAATACACGTCTTACGACAAGGCGTTTTATGTTGTCGTTGAAGCATTGGAGACACTATTTGTTGGGTAATGAGTTTGTCTTATTTTCTGATAATTCTGCATTGCAATATGTTATGTAGTAGCATAAGCTGAACCATAAGCACACGAAGTGGGTTGAATACTCGTATAGTTTTACGTTTGTATTGAAGCATATCAGTGGACAGGCTAACAAGGCAGCATATGCATTAAGTAGAAGAGTTTTACTCTTACAAGAGAGCATGATACAAGTGTTGGGTTTCGAACACTTGAAGGAATTGTATCAGACAGAAGCAGATTTCATGGAGGCTTATGAAACCTGCTAAAACCCCTTGTTGAGGAATAATAGTCCATGGTTGGACTATAACTTACAGGAAGAGTTGCTATTTAAAGGAGGACAACTATGTATTCTCGAATGTTCAATGAGGGAGAACATCATCTTGGAAAAATATAGTGGAGGTCTAGTCGGACACTTCAGCATTGATAAGACCTTGGATCAACTTAGTCATTTTTGTTACTGGCCGAAGATGTGAAGAGACGTGTAGCGATACGTGACCAGGTGTAAAGTGTGTAAGTTGGTGAAAGGACACAGTCAAAACACGGGACTCTACACACCACTGCCTATTCCAAGTAGACCGTGGGACTCAGCCATCTTGGACTTTATATTGGGTCTACCAAGAACACAACGAGGGTATGACTCCATTATGGTGGTAGTGGACCGGTTCTCAAAAATGGTACATTTCATCCCTTCCAGGAAAACCAGTGATTCCAATCACGTAGCAAACTTGTTTTTCACTAAAGTTGTCAGACTACACAGCCTACTCAAGTCCATTGTTTTCGATAGGGATGTGAAATTCATTGGACATTTCTGGCGCACCCTGTGGAAAAAGGTAGACACATAGTTGAATATCAGCTCCGCTTATCAGCCACAGACTGATGGGAAGATGGAGGTGGTAAACAAGATCTTGGGAAACTTGCTGCAAAGCGTAGTTGGAGAAAATTCACATATGTGGGATCATGTACTTGCCCAAGCATAATTTTCTTACAATGATTCACTAAATCGAAGCACGGGAAATAGTCCTTTTCAGATCTTGTATGGAATGCATCCTCGTGGAGTGCATGAGTTACGAGATCTGGGATAGTTGGAAAGAAGGAGTGCTGACGGGGAAGATTTCACAAGAGAAATTAATGACCTACATGAGCAGCTAAAGTCAAAGTTATGGGACAACAGTCAGAGGTATAAACAACAGGCAGATCTGAAATGGCAGGAGGTACAATTTAATGTAGGGAACCAAGTCCTAGCACATTAGCGTAGAGAAAGGTTCCCTAAGGGTGAATACAATAAATTGAAATTTAAGAAAATTGGACCTTGCAAAATTTTACGCAATTTTTTTGCAAATGCCTATGAATTGCAACTGCTTCTAGGAATATGCATATCGCCTATCTTTAATGTGGCAGATTCGTTTCCATACACTGTAGTCCTGAAGACGACAGTTCAGGATGGCCAAATCAGGATACCCAGAAAGGAAGTAGTTATTGGATGAGGCAAATGCCTTCAGCTCAGCCCCTTGAGATCGAGAGAATCCTCAATACATAGGTGGCCAAGTGGGCTCAAAGAAAAAAGTACCTACAGTACCTTGTCAACTGGAAGAACCGTCCCATTAAGGACAGTTCATGGCTTGACGCAGGACAGATACAACGTGTAGGGTATTCAATTAAGGAGCTCATGGACCAGAGCCATGAATTTTTATTACCCTGGGAGCCTAATGCAAGAGCATCCAGCTAGGGGAGATCAAGGCTGGAGTATTTGTATCAATAGACTAGAAAGGTTCACAGCTAGTTTTCTAAGTCTCATTTAATTCTTTTAGTTAATAGCATTTAGAATGTTGTGGCAAGTTTAAGGCTATGTCAGCCTACTGTTTTTATTTTCATTACTTTTTCTTTTAAATTTACTATTGTAGGTTAGTTTTAGAATCTAGATAAAAAGAAATGAATAGTTATCATGAGTAACCATATGTAACTACTAACAATTGTAAGTAACTGTACAGTAATCCTTTAAAAAAGGAAAATATAAAAAACTGTAACGATTCCATCATAGCTAAAAGAATAGAAACATACAAGCATTTTTTAGAGGGAATCTGAATCCATTTCCATTGCAGCAATAGAGTGATTTCTTCCTAATTAAGAATTGAGTGTGTTCCATAATAACCACAAAGAACTAGCAATTTAGTTTTTCTTAAAAGCCACCGAGAAAGTCAAATTCAGTGAAACAACATAGGGCCTTGTGGAAGAATCAACAATAGATACGAAGGTGAAATAACCAGCGGAGGAATCAAATATAGTTACAACCAACATATACAGTTCCTGAGTATACAAAGAACCTGACAAAAACTACAATCACACATCAACGGAAGGGTTTCATAGAACCAATAAACACAGTCACAGCAAGGACGCCGCATATATCTACAGGTATCAAAATATATAAATATATTTTCTTTTTCCTTTCAAAATATTTACATAAACATATACACAGAAGTATCAAAAATATTTACAGTCCAAGTTAAGGACGAGATTGTAAACTCTAAAGACCAAACGGTGAGACCGTGGTTCAAAACCCCAACTAATAACTTAAAGAGCGTTCAGACATAAGTTACAAAATTCTTTAAGGCTCAAAGGCATTCAGACATAAAGCCAGTAATAGAGAGGCTGAAGCCCTCGACCACAGACCAGAGACAACCTACAGGTAGCAAGAGTGCCAAGACAAGAAAACAAACAAAGTAACATGGAATGACCCTACTCGTTCCAACGTGTGGGCAACAGGACCCGAGACCAGCAACCAGGATGGCTCAATGTCCACTTGCAACCACCAAGAGCCAACCATCTGAATAGAGAAAGCAACTTGCAGAACCCTGAGACTTGGCATTCACAAAGCCGAGCTTCAAAACCCTTGAGAGAATCGGTGAACAGAGTATTGCAGCCAGAGCTAACACATAACCAGAACCCTCGGCTACAAGAGCGAGATTCGTGACCAAGGTGTGCAGACAGAGAGTCATCGAACCCTCACCAACTGCAAAACAAAACCAGAGCGGAAAACACTCTCGGCAGAATAGAGAAATTTCAGGCACAGTGACCAAATGAGGGATTAGGGTTTTTTGGGAGTGTAGTCTAAAGGCAGGAGAGCAGAACTCGAGGCCGAGACAGGTGTCCCCCTCACAATCAAGAACTGGTACCAAACAATTAATCACACAATAATGCAAGTCAACCGCCATATATTATCACAAATCACACGTTTAATAATTGACGGGGTACAATAGGGTTGGTCCCATCAAATAGAAAGGAATAATCAAGTAGGTGATGACTATTGAGAAAAGGCCAGGAATAAAAATATTGAGAAACAATAGAGAATACTAGTTCAATAGTAGTAGGAAATGATAAGATAACTAATAAAAATTTAAACAATTAATTATTAGTGGTATCTAACATATAGAAGTGGACAATCATAAATAGTTTATATGCTTTTGTTATGTCTATCTATTGTGTGTTACACTTGGAGAAAAATAGGGACCGTGAGCTTTAACTTACTATTACATTGTTGAAATTTCTCTCCAATCCTTGTGTTACTATTAAGCACGCTTACAAAGAGAAAGAAGACTCTGTAATGTATTATAATAATTTAGCTCCTAAAAAATACTTTGAACATTCTTTAGAATGTAGAAATTTGTCATAAAAAAATTATTATCAAGAAATCATAAATCTGTAATGGTTTTCAATTCCATTTATTTTTTCCATATCATTATTTGCAACTATTTGTTTAAATGTTTACACTCTTCTCACCATATTTTGTACCATTATTTCCATTAAATTACTACTCATTATATGCTCCATTGGGAACTTAGATTCTTATAAATATTTGTGCATTCTTATATTCCTATATCTTACACATGAGGGTTCCAATATAATCACTAAAACTAAGAAGCTTGACCACCCTTTCATTAAGGCATCTTAAATTATTCTTTCTTTAGGTTTTGCCCATGTTAGGTTTTATCAAACAGTTATATGGAATAAAAAACTAACGTTTGAAAGTTAAATTGTTCACTATCATTTAATAAATTCTTTTCGTAACCTATCCTAAATTTGTCCACTAGTTGGAATTTATCACCCAAACTAGGCCATAAATGATCCATCTCCACTAAATGAAATTCCATCTACCCTTCTCAATAAATGGCCTTCACCTTTCTCGATAAGAATTTCCTCCCATTTATCAAATTTAAACTCTTAAATAGATTACTTTCCTATTTACATGTTTTTTTAAATATCTACTCTTAAAAAAATTAATAATGTTTTTTAAAAATAAAATTTAAAAAAATGCTCATGAATATTTTTAAAATTTTATAGTTAGTAATTTGTTGACAGAATTGTTAATTTCAAAATAACACAGAGTTTCCAATGTAGTGATTCATTATACGAAATATTGTATTCCATTTTTTATACCCACGAAAATTAAGTTATTATTATTATTATTTAAAATTATCCATTACATTTTGCATAAAAAAAAATCTAATCAACAATATTACATGTGTTTTATAGTGTTAATATTCACAATTTAAGAATATTATGGAGAAACACATAACCAAAATATAAAACAAATTACTCACATCACTTTTTATGGTGCAACGAAAATTTAATTTTGTTAAGTAAATTTCAAGGTTTATTCAACATTCTATGTCAATGGGAAATACATGCAACTATAATTATTTCTTTGTGATGTTGATTTAGAGGGAATTTTATCTTTTCAATTTTCCGCTTTTGTATTTTTAAAAGTATAGTATTTTATACATGTGTTTTATAGTGTATTAATCTTCACAATTTAAGAATATTGTGGAGAAACACATCATCAAAATATAAAACAAATTACTCACGTCACTTTTCATCGTGCAACAAAAATTTAATTTTGTTAAGTAAGTTTCAAGGTTTATTCAACATTCTATGTCAATGGGAAATACATGTAACTATAATTATTTCTTTGTGACGTTGATTCAGAGGGATTTTTATCTATTTTCCTTTTTGTATTTTAAAAAAATATACTATTTTATATTTTTGGTAATTAGTTTACCAGTCTTTTTTTGCTAATTAGTTTAAAAGTTTTTTATTTTAAGGTTTTTTTTAATATCAAACAATAAATATTAAGCAATAGTAGGGAATAATTTTTTGAGTAGTGGAAGGGATCACTCGTAGGTAATGAAAAGCTAATAAATAACAATTAGACAATTAATTATTAGTGGTTTCTAACATATAGAAGTGAAATATTATAAATAGTTTATATCGTTTTGTTCTGTCTATTTATTGTTTGTTACAGTTGGTGGGAAATAGAGAGTTTGAGCTTTAACTTACTATTATGTTGTTGAAATTTTATTCAAATTTTTAAGTTAGTATTGAACACTTTTTCTAAGAGTATGAAGATTTTGTGATGTATTATAATCGTTTAGCTATTAAATAACACATTGAGCATTTTCTAATTTTTATGGATTTTTCACAGACATATTTTTCTCAGCAAATCATTGTGTAACTGTTATCAATTACATTCATTTTTTTTCTTCTTATCATTTGCAACTATTTGTTTAAATATTTTTACATATTCTTCTCTCATTGGTTAGTTTAGGAAACATATTCTATATCTCTAATTCCATTAAAGAAATACTAGTTGAATGCCACTATATATGATATCAGTAGGGAACATTGATTCTAATAGAGTTTTGTGCATTCTTATATTACCATATCTTACACATGAGGGGATTCCAATACAATCACTAAAACAAAGAAGCATGATCACTCTTTCATTAATGCCTTTTCCATGCTTCTTTCTCTAAGTTTTGGCTATTAGGTTGTATGGGATACTTATATGGCATGAAAACTTAAACATTGAAAGTTTAGTTCGTCTCTCTCATTCTATCATGTTTTTCCTAACCTATCTCAAGTTTGTCTACTACATGGTATTTCTCACTTGAGCTTTTTGAGGTATTTACTAAACTAGATAGCTAGGTCATAATTTCTCCATCTCCACTAAATGAGATTCCATCTCTATTTTTGAATAAATGGCACTCAGCTTACACAATAAAAATTTCCTCCCATTTTTCAATGTTGGACCCTAAAATGGACAACTTTCCTACTAAACAATGGGCCTTGTAATCAAGCCATTCCTTGATTTTTTTTTTCTTACTATCTATTTAGATAGTGTAATTTGTGTCATTGTATATCATATTAATCTTAAACAACATGTAGATACACCTTAAGAATTTGAAATGAGTTTGGTAATATGTATCATATATAAAGTCTCGCTCTTTTCCTTCATTACCAATTTATTTTCAAAAGTCTATTTCAATCTATACTTAGCCTAAAACTAGGCTTGCACGAACTATCTGGTAAGGGATTAGGAACACTTCACTTTCTCTTATGGATGGATGTTATATGGTCACTATAATACATAGTTACATTATTTTTAATTACTAGAACCCTAGTCGAAAATTCATCCTTTGATATTTTGTCCATAGCATAGGATGATGTCGCTTTTAATTTCTTGGTCATACCTATAGTAATATGCTTTGAATAATAATAATAATAATAATAATGCACAATCATTTGATGGGAGGTTGCAATTGGGAAATTAAACTAGAAATAACTTTCCCCCAAGGATATTAGCCAAGCATAGGGCTCAACCCTCATGATGTACCCCTTTACGCAGACCATCACGTGGACTTCACATGACAACATATGAATCATAATGCGTGGATGGTGGTTATTATTGAGCATGGTTGACCAAGATTGAGATTATAAACCCAAGGGAATAATAAACCTAAGGGATTAATACTAAAACCACAATGGATTATAAATCCAAGGGATTAATACTAAAACCCTAAGGGATTATAAAATAAAGGGAATAATATTAAACCCAAGGGACTAATATTATAAACCCAAGGTATATAAACCCTAATATAAATATTCTAAACACTAAAATAAACATGGTTGACCTTGGGTGATTTTTATATTGAGACAATCCTTGTCAAAATGCAACATTGGACCATGGTTGACCATTCTTATCCATGGTTGATTTTCACATCAAGACAATATTGGTCATAATGTGACGATCGACCATGGTTGACCATGATTTATGAGGGATGATTGTGTTTTATTTTATAAAACATGGTTTAACATGGTTTACCAAGGTTGACCATGATTAGCCATGCTTGATCATGGTTGATGATGATTATCATATTGAAACAATATTTTTCATAATGTCACGTTGGACCGTGATTGAGACAACGATTGATTTTCATATTGAGACAATATTTGTCACAATGTGATGTAGTATAATGGCTAACCATGACTAATCATGTTGACCATGATTTATTTTATGAAATATGGTGATGATGGTTGACCATTATTGAATTTATAAAAAAGGTTGACAATGATTGATATTATAAACCCAAGGGAATAAGAAATCCTAGGGATTAATAGTAAAAACCCAAGGGGTTATAAACCTTGGGGAATAATATTAAATGCTAGGAATATGAACCCTTAGATTAATAAACCCAAGGGATAAAAGTTATAAACCCAAGGTATATAAACACTGAGATAAATATTATAAACCCTAAAATAAACATGGTTGACCATGGTTAATTTACATATTGAGACAATCCTTGTCATAATGCCAAGTTGGACCATGATTGACAATGCTTGACAATGATTGATATTCATATCACAAAAATCTTGTCCCAATATGATGTTGGACCATGGTGTTCCATGGTTGAATTTTTTATTCAGAAAATCATTATCACAATGCAACATTCGACCATGATTGACCATGGTTTCCCATGGTTGGCTGTGATTTACCATGGTTGACTAAGATTTCTATTATAAACCTAAGGAAATAATAAACCTAAGGGATTGATGTTTGTTAGGATATTCTGACACATAAGAAATAGTTAAGTATAACTTGGTCTAGTGTAGATTTAGGTTAAGTGTGTTTCTTTACTATGTACATTTGGAACATACAATCTAACGGTTGCTATAGGTTCTAGACATGAAGTGATTCAATGGTTCATTCCCTCCTCGATATTACCAACACTTGATCCGTGGCTTAAAACCCAATTGGTCCATGATCTCTATTTAAAGAGCATGGCGGTTCATTTGTAGGCTGACCGTTCATGAGAGAACTTATGTAAATTTATTTCATTTATTAATAAACTGCCTGAAGTGGCTGCGTTGGGTTAGCCGTGGACTATTTCCCTCTTTGAGGGTTTTAACCACATCAAGAATATTGTTGTATTGATTTGTGATCTGTTTTTGAGTGGTGTTCTTTGGTGCTTTGTCTGAGGAACTTACCTTATAAATTCCTACATGGTATCAGAGCTATTTTTGGGCCACATCTATTGGTGATCTAAATCTGAAGCCGATACAACTCCATTTTACTACTGTTTCCTAGATATATTGTTTATGACTACTTTCAGGCCAAGAGGACTACTCTATTTTGTTAGGAGCATCTGTTTAAGTGAGGAACCCCTTTTGTTTCATGAGAAAAGCTTTTCGGTAGCTCTAGCTACATCATTTTTAAGATATGGAGGCAAAAAAAAAGTATTTTCAAGTAAACACACACCCCAAAGCTTAAGTGACTAAAAAAAAAAAAACCCCATTGCCCCACCCCCCCCTTCCACTCTCCCCTCTTCCACTTTTCCAAAAAATAGTAACCTTTTAAACTAGCTCACTTGGTCCAAAGTTACTTTATGAGAATAGAGGTCTTGAGTTCAAGTCTTTCTTTTTGTTGAGTTACTTTTCCAAAAAGCACATGTAACTTATGTTTTAAAGTTACTTCATGTAAAAGTGTTCTCACCCATTATAAAAAGTGAGTCACTTATAATTCTAAAGTCTCTTTAGATTTTATTTAAGTTAGAATTTAGTGGGTAGCTCATAAAGTACCATTGTAAACGTGACTTTCACTTATTTATAAAAGTGAGTCACATAATTTGTTTTTTAAGTGAGCTAATTAGATTAAGTTTGGAAAGGGAGGGGATTTTTTTAAAATATAAAATTATCATTCATTTCCGCACATTAACACACTTCGTTGGCATCTTCAACAACATTTCTTCAAAAATCCATAACTTCTTCATCCGAAAGCCGTTTTCAGAGCCATTTTTTTTTAATCAACCTAATTTTTCAAGATCTTTCCATTGGAACACTTAGTTTCAACATCTACAACTTCAATTTCTGTTTAAATGGAAATTCCATGCCAAGTTATTCTTGACAGAACCAACTACCTCCAATGGTGGTCCTACATTGTGGATTTACTTAGAAGTAAATGTCTTTACAGAATAGCGTTAGGCCAAGAACCAAACCTCAAGATGAAGATAAGGTAGCCAAATGGGAAAATAGGCAAGATCAAGCATGTGGCTTGATAGGGATGTCTATTTCTCCATACCTTAGATTCCATATTGCAGAACTTGATACTCCTAATGAAGCAATGAAATAACTCACTAAAGTTTTTGGAATTAAAAATGAAATTAGAGCCCATAAACTCGAAAATGAGTTGCTTACATTGGACCCCAATAATGTTTCTTCAATTGAAGATTTTTTGTCCAAGTTCAAGACCCTTAGACTTCTCTTGGAATGTGTTAAGGTTAAGAATGAAGATGGTAGCCTTATCTATTCCATTCTTACTAAGTTGGGACCAGCCTACTCTGTGTTTGTTTCCACCTTCCATTCTACTAGAGAAGCCTTTATTTCTCAAGGAAAAGACTACAAGTCCCCCTCTTTTGATGCCTTTTGTGATTCTTTAATAAGAGAACAACAAACGCTCTTATATCTTGGTCTTCTTAATCTTGGAAACTCTTCTAAGAAAGCTTTAGCCACCCAATAGCAACCAAATTTAAAGAATCCTAAGAAGTAGTATCCTAGAAAGAATGGTCCTAAACCAAACAAGGGTTCTAAGCAATTTTAGTCTCAAAATGAAAAATCATTTCAACAAAATGATAAGAAAAATAAAAAAAAAGGGAAAAAGACTCATAGACATTGCCACTTTTGTAATCGAGATGGCCACTTATAATCCAAATGCTTTAAGAAGATGGAAGCCTTGGAAGATGCAATGCAGAAGCATAACATCCATTTGGAGCCCTTTTCAAATTCAACTTCATCTTCAGGAATAACGCTTTTTGCATGTGGTTGTCAAGCATCTCGATTTCTTTATGCACTAAATGTATCTTCTTCTTCTTAGTCTCATGAGTGGCTCATTGATTTTGGAGCTTATTATCACATGGCCAAAAACAAAGTCATGTTTTTAGATAGGAGGAATGACCTGTTATAGAGTTTTAGTGAACCCAACATTTCGGACTACCAAGTGAATCCATCATCAGGGGATGCGTCAATAGATATTCTTGAGATCTTAATGATGTATCCAAGAGCTAGATTTAGGTTATATATATAGGAAATTGAAGAAAAGATGTAAGAAAATAGGT
>APFE031681650.1:76243-86917 GCA_000404065.3 Pinus taeda | reverse complement strand
AGATTATTTATTTTTATTAATGTTTTAAACTACTAATCTAATTTGTATGATTAATTAAAATTAAATTATTAGATTTAATTATTTGATGATGATGATGATGATGATGATGGTTAACGTCCACTGAGTCCAAATTGGTCTATCGGACCTATAATTTCCTAGTTTTTAATTATTTGGCTCCTCGTTTTTCTTGGCGAGATTGGTGCTATAGCTTTCTTTTTTTTCTCTACGATCTTCCAATTTCCTTTATCTTGCATCTCCTTCATCTCTTCTGGTTCTTCGAATATTGGTGTCTTAGCTTCGCAATCTACTGTGTTCATCCTTTTGAACACTAATAAAAATAATTAACTAATTATTAATAAATTAATTAATTAATCAATTAATTGTTACAGTAAAGAGAAATTAACATAACAATTAATCAACAAACTAAAAATTAATCATTATCAAACTAACATGTGAATAATATAAAATTAATAAACATATTAATAAATAAATAATCAACACAATTAATTAATTAATAAACCCTTTTAATTATTAATTAATCAATACAATTAAAACCATATATTTAATAAAATAAATAACATAGTAAGTAAATATTATATCAAGTAAGTCTATAAACCTATTAATTGCTTATATAAAAAAAAAAAGAATAAAAAGAATAAATCAATAAATTAATCATAATAAATAAATTAATAAAGAATAATAATTATTAATTAGTTAATTAAATAAATGAAAATCTAGCCGACCTATTTTCTTACATTTTCTCTTTAATTTCTTATATATATAACCTAAATCTGGTTCCTAGATACATCATTAAAATATGAAGAATATCTATTGATGCATCCCCTGACGATGGACTCACTTGGTAGTCCGAAATGTTGGGTTCACTAAAACTCTATAATAGGTCATTCCTCCTATCTAAAAACTATCCTCACCTGTATGGATTCAATATTTAACAAAGTCATGTTTTCTTCTTTCAATGATTGTAACACCAAAAATATGTAAGTTGGTGATGATAGATCTCTCAGTGTTATAGGGACTGGAACTGTTCATCTAGGAAATTATCAATTTAATGATGTATTATGTGTTCCAAGCTTATCTTGCAACCTTCTATATGTATATCAGATAACTCATTTAGGTGAAAGTAAAATCATTGAATTTTCACCTCACGATGTTGTACTTAAGGACCTAAGAGATCCTAGACAAATTTTAGCTACTGGCATTGCTGATGATTCTACAATGTTGTATAAGTTTAACTTTGATTCATCGAATCTTCCCTTGGTATTTGTTGCTTATAATGATGAAGTGAGCAAACTTTGGCATGAGAGATTTGGTCACTTAACTATAGCTCCTTTCAGAATCTATGTAAAGAAAATATGGTGACAGGTCTTCTAATGGTACCTTGTAGAGATGTTGTTTTTTCCGGATGTGTACTCAGAAAACATCATCGAGATAGTTTTGAAAAATGTGCCTCTTGGCACACCTCAACGCCTTTACAGCTTGTGCATAGTGATTTATGTGGTCCACTTCCAGTGGTTTCATTCTCTAGCTACAAGTATTCCTTAACTTTCATTGATGATTTCTCCAAATGCACTTGGGTATACTTCTTCAAACTCAAGAGTGAATTAGTTAACATGTTCTTGGCCTTTAAGGCCTTTGTTGGAAAACAATATGGGCATCAAATTCTTAAGCTAAGATCTGAGTATGGCAGAGAATATGTTAACAAAAAATTCATCAACTTTTGCACCGAGAATGGAATTCAAATGCAACATATTGTTCCATATACTCCACAACAAAATGATGTAGCTGAAAAGAAGAATCACACCTTAAAGGAAATGGCTAATTGCATGCTTCAATCTAAAGGACTCAATCTTAATTTTTGGGCAGAAGAAATTAACTGTGCAAATTACATAGTAAATCGCATTCCTACTAAGGTTTTAAAGAATATCACTCCAGAAGAAGCATGGAGCTCAATTAAACTAGATGTAAGTCACTTTCGTGTTTTTGGAAGTGAAGCATGGGCCCATATTCCAGATGAGAAACATAAATATTTAGAACCTAAGAGTGAAAAATGTATTTTTGTTGGATATTCAGAAGATGTCAAAGGATTTAGACTTATTACACTTAAGTCCAAAAATGTTATCATTAGAAGAGATGTAAAGTTTGTTGAAAATATATCGACCTATGAGCCTAGTTTAGTAGATGTGCCACCTCTCTCTATCCCGTCTACTTCTGAAAATATTTCTTCTTCAGATGATGATAACAAGGATGACAATGCTCTGCCACCTTCTTAGGATCCTCCTTCAGCTCCTTGGCTTCGATAGAGCCTCTTCTTTACTGGCTCAAGCTTCAGTGAATTATGATCCTGACACCTTTACAGAAGCTTCGGGCCATCCATATTGGGATGCAGGTATAAATGAACAATATTGTTCATTATTGGAAAATGATACGTGGGATCTTATTCGTCTTCCAAAGGGACGAAAACTTGTTAGATGAAAATGGGTTTACAGAACTAAGTATGGACGAGATGGAAAAGTTGATAAACATAAAGCTCGTCTTTTTGCTAAGGGTTTTTCACAAGTTGAAGGCATTGAATATACTGAAACCTTCTCCCCTATTGCCAAAATGAACTCTATCTACCTTGTTCTTTCCCTTGCTACCTCTTTCAAATGGGAAGTCCATCAGATGGATGTTAAATCTGCCTTCTTGCATGGGGACTTACATGAAGAAATCTATATGGAATAACCTACTCGATTTATAAAAACATACTCCAGCCTTGTATGTTGGCTTAATAAATCCCTTTATCATCTCAAGCAATCCCCTCAGGTTTGGTATGCCAAAATGGATAGCTTTCTTTTAGAAACTAGCTTTTCTAGGTGTCATTCTGACAATACTGTCTACACCAAGAAAGTAGGAAAGTCTCTTATCATTCTTGTTATTTATGTTGATGATCTTATCCTTACTGGTAGTGATCCCAACCTTATAAACCATGAGAATTCCAACCTTAAAAAGAAATTTGAAATGACAAAAAAAGGATACTTGCATTATTTTATTAGTCTTCAAGTCTTACAATCTAAGGAAGGTATTTCCCTTTCGCAGTCTATGTATGCTTGTGATCTTCTATGCCACTTTCACATGGAATACTGTAAGTTAGCCCCTTCTCCCTTTCAGTTTGGAGCCAAACTTTCAGTCACTTGAACTTCCCCTGAAGTTGATGCTACCTTATACCGTCAACTTGTAGGAAAAAGTTTGTATCTGACCCATACTCGTCCTGACCTTTCCTTTGTTGCTGGCCTTATTGCTCGGTTTCTGTAAAATCCACATGAAATTAATTGGAAAGAAGCTAAAAGAATACTTCATTATGTTTGATGCACAGTTCATCTTGGGATTCATTATAATGGAGAAGCATCTCCTCTACTAGTTGGTTTCACTGATTTCGATTGGGCTAGTGACCCTGATGATCAGAAGTCTACTACAGGTTATTTGTTCACTCTTGGTTCAGGACCTATTACATGGGCTTGCAATAAACAAAGTGCCATTTCTCTTTCTTCAACAGAAGTAGAGTATCATGGTGTCGTAGAAGCTAGTAATGAAGCCCTGTAGCTTTGTCAGATCTTGTCAGAGTTTGGTTTTCAACAACAACATCTGACTATACTTTGGTGTGATAATCAAAGTGCCATTCAAGTATGAAAAGAGCTAGTCCAACATCAGTGCAATAAACACATTGAACTACACATGCACTTCATCAAAAAGCTCATTCATGACCATGTCCTTTAAGTGAAATATTTTTCAACTAATGATCAAGTTGCAAACATCTTTACAAAGGCTCTCACAGAGACGAAGTTTACTAAACTTCAATTTATGGTTGGAGTTCAAGAAGTCGTCACTATGGGGGTATAGGCTCTAATGCCTCCTTCCTTCTCCTATTGTGTCATATTTGTAGATTCTTCAATCCTATCCTAAGTTGTTCTTAAGAGGGGATGTTAGGGTATTTGGACACATAGTAAATGGTTAAGTATAACTTCATCTAGTGTAGAGTTAGGTAAAGTGTGTTTCTTTACTATGTATATTTGTAACTTACAATCCAACGGTCAAGATATGTTCTAGACATGAAGTGATCTGACGGTTCATTCTCTCCTTAGTATTACCGACACTTGATCCATGGCTTAACACCCGATTAGTCCTTGATCTCTATTTAAAGAGAATGGAGGTCATTTGTAGGGTGACCATTCATGAGAGAAGCTTATGTAAATTTTATTTCCTTTATTAATAAATTGCCTGAAGTGGCTGCGTTGGCTCAGGCCATGGACTCTTTCCCTCTTTGAGGGTTTTAACCACGTCAAGAATATTGGTGTATTAATATGTGATATGTTTGTGAGCAGTGTCCTTTGGTGTTATGTCTGAGGAACTTACCGTGTAAACTCCTACAATGTTATAAATCTAAGGAATTAATACTAAAACCCAAAGGGATTATGAACCTACGATTATATTTAAAACCTAAGGGATTATGAACCCAAGGGAAAAATATTAAACCCAAGGGACTAATATTATAAACCCAAGGTACATAAACCCTAAGATGAATATTCTAAACACTAAAATAAACATGGTTTACCATGGTTGACCATGATTAACCATGGTTGACCATGCTTAACCATGGTTGATTTTCATATCAAGAAAATCTTTGTCACAATGTGATGTTCAACCATGGTTGACCATGATTTATCATGGATGATCATGTTTGATTTTATAAAACATGGTTGAACATGGTTTACCAAGGTTGACCTTCATTAAAAATGCTTAATCATGGTTGACCATGATTATTATGTTGAAACAATATTTGTCAAAATGGTTGACACAAATATTTGATTTTCATAGTGAGACAATATTTTTCACAATGTGATTTAGGAGCATGGATAACCATGATTAACGATGGTTGACCATGATTGGTTTTATAAATAATGGTGACGATTCTTGACCATGATTGATTTTATAAACCTCGGGGAATAATATTAAACCCTAGGAATATGGACTCCTAGATTAATAAACCCAAGGGATTGATATTATAAACCTAATGTATATAAATTCTAAGATAAGTACCATAAACTCTAAAATAAACATGGTTGATCATGGCGGATTTCCATATTGAGAGCATCCTTGTCACAGTGTAATGTTTTACCATTGTTCACCATGAATGATTTTCATATTGAGGTAATCTTGTCACCATGGGACGTTGGACCATGGTTGACCATGGTTGAATTTCATATTAAGAAAATCACTGTCACAATGCAACATTCAACCATGGCTGACCTTGGTTGGCTATGATTGACCATGGTTGAGTGTGGTTGGCTATGATTGACCATGGTTTACGATGATTAATATTATAAACCCAATGGATTGATATTATAAAAGGAATAATAAACCCATGGGATTAACACTAAAACCCCAAGGGATTAATACCAAATCCAAGAGACTAATATTATAAAACAAAGGTATATAAATTGTAAGATAAATATTATAAACACTAAAATAAACATGGTTGACTATGGTTTACCCCATGCTTAAAAATGAAATGTTAGACCAATGGTTGACCATGATTAACCACGGATGACCATGTTTGATTTTATAGAACGTGGTTGAACATGGTTGACCAAGGTCATGATTGACCATTGTTGACCATGATATCGTATTAAGACAATCTTTGTCATAAGGTGACATTGATCCATGGTTGAGACAATGATTGATTTTCATATTGAGACTATCTTTGTCACAATACGTCATTACACAATGGTTGACCATCATTAACCATGGTTGACCATGAATGTTTTTATAAAATATGGTTGACCATAGCTGACCATGGTTGACCGTGGTTGACTTTCATATCTAAACAATCTTTGCCACAATGTGACGATCGACCATGGCTGACCATGGCTGACCAAGAATGACTATGAGTGAACAATTTTCACTACCATTGAGTATGGTAAACATTTAGTTGTTTAACATTGACCATGGTTGACTATTTATACATTAACTATAAAAGTTGACTACAAAGGTTAAATATCTTTCTCTATGTCATCATGATGACTCTACATATGTGTCTATGTGCAATTGTAAGCATGTTAAATTTATTAAAGTTTAAATAATACTTTTAAGTTAAAATGATATTAATAAAAAATAATAATATTGTACTATTAATATTAGTAATTATATTAATGTATAATAACAGTTATTATTATTATTATTCCAAGAAAAAATGAGTAACTTTCTAATAATAAAAATAAAAAAGTTACAAAGAGTAGATGCCCAAAGCATTCATTCCCAAGGGACCAATGTATGTGCTTGAAACACACATAGTATCAAAGCTACATAAATATAAAAAATATAAAATATAATTACAATTTCCCAGATAAACTCGACTTTTCTTGTTTGCCTTTTTTCCTTTATACTTTTTGCAAAACCCCAAGTGATGGATTAGTAGTAACAATTGCAAACTCAATATTTCTTCTAATATTTGGGAATTATTTATTTGAATCTGAGCTCTCAGATACGTGAGCTCACTTAGTTCCACCAGTACCTTGATTTTTGTTCTTTCCCTCTAATTGGTTTTCAAGGATTGGAACTAATGTTAAGTTATTTGAATTCTCTACTTGTTTGTTATGTCCCCCCACCTTTTCTTCTCCATCCTTTTGAGAGCCTTGTTGTTTTTGTGTCTTCGGATGTTGTTAATTCTCATCCATTTATTCATCCTCATCATCATATGATGGATGGTTTGGCAATTTCCATCCTTTTTTCTTTTGCAGTCTCTTCTTTGTTCTTTTCTTTTCTTGTTTGCATGTGTTCTGCAAGTGCCTTGTTTGATGGAAAATCCGACATCTAAATGAAGTGTGTCTGAATTCTAACCACTGTGTCTACTTGAATTCTTGATGTCTGAGATGAATAAAATCTGGAAGGCCTTTGCTTAAATCCATCTCCATACAAATATGGGCAAAAGTGAAGATCCATTTATCCATTCTTTATCGATCCATCTTTTGGTACCTTCCCAAAGAGTTTCCAGTGCCTTCTAGGATCTGGTGGTGCCAAAAAGGGAGCGAAAGGTTACGTAGCCTTACCCAAATCGACATTTTTGTAACCACCATTGAGTTTGCATCAAAACAAGGAAACCATGGGGTTACAAAGACACCCGCCCATCCCCAAAACCATGGTCCATCATTTATGACATAATTGAAGTCTTTTTTAGTATCAAACTGAACCACACGAAAACCTTTTACACACAACTAAATATCACAATCTCTGGTCCACTTGAGGTGGGTCCACTAATTTAGATCTTCATATTTGGGCCATAAACCATTAAATTGACATATAATAGATTTTTCTTATAAAAGAGTGAAGAGACCACTTACTTATGGTAATTCTATAGACAAAGTTGGGGCTTTTTCCATCTTCTCTACAATGTACGACTGTGGGACTATCAGATTTGGATTTTTTTGTGCTCTCTCGCAACTTTCCTTCTCAATTCATTCTCGAACAAAGTCAGACCCTTATATGTCGAAGATGATATATATGGTGTGCTTTCCCATGGGGCACCTCCTTAATCTATAATGGTAGAGTTCCTTTGAATACCATAGTCTCTCAAATGGATCTCATCTTGTAGCGCTTTTCCAGAAAAAACTAAACTTTGTAACGAAGCAGGAATACATGTGACATTTTGGACCTTTTGTTTTAGATATATCACTAGATCCGTTCCATGGGCCCTCATCAATATCGATTTTCTAGGAATGGTTTTGATAAAAACCTGAAACAAACCTCTAAATCTGGGTCCTCACCTCTGCTTCCACCAATGGAGTTTTGTCCCCAATTTAAACTAGTGTTGAATTGCTCTTTCTTTGATGGTTGGGAACAAAACCCCAAGTTGCATGGGGTGTTTCTCTTCTCTGCCTTTTCTATAGCAATGCCATTAGTCATAGTAGCAGTGATATTGATCGATGCTCCTCCAACCCCGATTGCAATGCTTTCAATCTCGGATCCAAGCACCGTGGGATTGGGGGGTTCCATTGAATTGTGCTCGTAGTTGATGGATGTTTTCTTTGCATGAAACACATAACCATGGCTTAGCCATGGATTTGTTATTCTAGGGGTGTAACCTATTCCACAGGAAAAAAAACACATTTTCTTTAACCCATGTCTCTAGCCATAAACAAAGATCGGAATTTGGGCGAGAACAAAGGGTGTAGTGAGACTCTGAAACCGATATCTCTACACATAACTAGATTTGGGATTCTTGTTGAGAACAATGGGTGTACGCAAACTCTAAGGTGTTAAAAGAACCAAGACTGCAGAACCTATTGATTCTTGCCTCCATCGTGTCTCCTTTTTCACATTTCTAATTTCCCCAACGAAGAGCTTTCAAGTGCCCGCCATAGTGATAACTTTGCGATGGCTTGAACATTCCTCTACACTTGGACAAACAATCAGCGTGTGGTACCCTTCTCATACACCGAATATTGGCATCACAATCTAGTTAACTCATATTAAACCAACGAGGATGGGTTGGAGATAAAAACATGCTTCCTAAGACCTATATCTAAGCTAGCGCTGATCTTCATAGCAGCCATCATCCTAAGATTCATGAAGAATGAGAAAAACCATAATAAATTCAGTCTACCTATCATTAATATTAATATTAATAATAATAATAATAATAATTATTATTATTATTATATTCTAAACCGAGTATTCAACCATGATTTACACGTATATTCTCGAATGTCAAGAAGTTGCTTTTAAGTGCAATCTTGAATTCCGAAGTGACCTTCATAAGTTCATACAATTGGCTTGTGGCCAGCCCATTGACCTCAAAAAGAAATTATGTATAATTTCAAAAGTAGGATAAGTGTAAAGTTTTGAAAATGAAAGAACATTATTTTAACAAGCACAAAATATTTGATTTCGAACTCTATACTTAAGGGATATCGCTCATGAATTAATTAAAAAGCTATAAGAGGTTCTCTGCATAACGTGACGAAAAGGGTATGCCGAAGAAAGCAAACTAACTTTTAAGAAAGTTGATTTTCTTATCACATATCGTCTTAAAGTCCTTACAGTTGCGTGTCAAGGGAATAGAATTTCGATTCTTCAATGAATTAACCCATTAAATAATCTGAAACGTGCTATAATTTCTTGCTAGGTACCAAACTCGAACAATGGAAAAAGTTATGTTTCCCAATTTACCAAGCAACAAAATTTTCAATTTTGAACGAGTTTTTGAATGTGTCAACCATATCTGATTTGCACGACATTGAAGCACAAGCTATGAAGAAATAATTAAAGATTACATTTATTAGATGCTATTGGTGGTTTTCATTCTCCTTTCAGTAGAGAAATACCCATCAAACAACATGTTTTGGCTGACAAAATTTGTATTCATATAAATATATAGCTCGTATTGGAGAGATCGTCATACAACACAATCTGTTGATATTTTTCGAAGTTGTTCACGAAATATGTATATTCATCTTAAGGCATAATTCATTATTGTTTTATCCTTCGTAAATTGTTCCAAAGTATCCATCGAATTCAAGATCCAATCCTTTGTGAGAATAATGTAGAAATAGAATTAGTTATGAGTGGTTGAACAGAATTAGTTGTGAGTGGTTGAACAGAATTAGTTTTGTTGTAATGAGTTTCCAATATAAGTGTGATGTAATTGAGCAAATAGACGAATGAAGATTTGTGAGCTTTGTCTCACGTTTGCTGGTGTTTCTGCCTGTGTATTTGGTTTTCTGTTTTAGTTTGGTATCAGAGCTTTCTTCTGTCTGCGCCTCTCTCCTCTTCGCGGGCAGTAAATGACTCTGCCATTAGAGTGTGCGCAGTGACAGTATGTTGTGTGGATCGGCTGAGTGAATAAGGTATTGAAAACGGCATTCTCCGTAGTAAGCCTGCGAATCTTGTCCACGGGAGACTCGTCAACGGTTTTCTGTTTGCCCATAAGCTCGAGCTGCTGCTGCTTTGCTGCTGCTTATTTGCAGGCCGAAGTTTGCACGCTACGTCATCACCTCCTGTGACATTAGAATCGGCAGAACTACTGTATCGTAAGCCCTGCATACTTTCTTGATCTTAACAGCAAGAAGATACTTCTTGTTCTTGCTCTCGTATGTCCTCGGCTGAACTGGGTTTTGAAAACAGTTTTTGTTTAAAACGGTGGCAGCGGATTATCAGTTTTTTGTTTAAAACAGTGGTAGCATATTATTAAAGGTGTTTATCTATTTGTGGAGCATTTTAAGATCGTGTGCAGCGTTTTATGTATTAACCAGTTTTCCTGGAGCAAGTTTGCAAGTTTTGTTTGAAGTTTTTTAAACGAAATAGAGTGTGTAAGAAGCTTGCAATTTTTTGAATTTGGTCATTGGCGGAGAAATGGCTAATCCCCTTGCAGATTCATATTTAAATGAGTCTACAAAACTTGATGGAGAAAATTATGTCAATTGGAAATTTAAGATCATAACAGTACTGGAGGCATACAATCTCTGGCCGATTGTCAAAGGTGACGAGACCAAGCCTCAACCTCCTACTGCCACTCAAGATTGGGAGAAGCGTGAAATGAAAGCAAGGGTGCTGCTACGCATGTCAGTGAAGGACAATATTATTCCTCACATCCGGGACTGTGAAACTTCAAAGGCGACATGG
>APFE031681650.1:49548-64228 GCA_000404065.3 Pinus taeda | reverse complement strand
TTTTTTTGAAAGAGATCGAGATCACTATCAAAATTTCTGGTCCGTCTGTTCAAATTCTTGCTCTTAATCTTTTCTCTGATGATGAGATTAAACAATTTCGTCAGTATGCACGTGATGGCAAATATTTTTATTTACATTTTGGGGGGATTAGAATTGGTCTTTCTCCTTTATTTCGTCATGGTATCAATACTCCCTGTATTGTTGAATTATTTGATACACACCATCAGACATATGATCATGCCCGTATCGGCACTATCATGGGAAATCTGTCCACTGGATGTCAATATGGAACTATTTATCCCG
Source organism: Pinus taeda (assembly GCA_000404065.3). Lineage (NCBI taxonomy): Eukaryota > Viridiplantae > Streptophyta > Pinopsida > Pinales > Pinaceae > Pinus > Pinus taeda. The sequence continues at coordinate 63,925 of APFE031681650.1, read as the reverse complement.
ACTATGCAATTAGTCTGACAGATACTCATCTTAAAGATTGTTGGAAATTATTATCTGGTGTTCAAGGATTAACGATGGCAGAAGAAAGTGAATACCTTTCTTTGATTGGTCAAGCCTCCTTTCAGTTGACAAATACTGCACATCCTAAACTGAAACAGCCGGTTTTAAAAGACTGTGTAACTGTTGGTCTTTCAAATGCCCAAGTAGAAGGTGTCTTGTATGATCAAGAAGAATTGCCTAGTAATTGGTATTTCCAATACAAAGCAATAAATGACACCCACAAGCCTGAACTGAAAACTAAACGAGTAACTATCAATGATGGTCACGTACAGTTAATTCCACCAAGGCCACAAGTTCCTCGACCTGTAACCAGGCCAAAGAAATATGTGTTTCCTGTTGATCCTGCTACACTTGTTTCTAGTAGTCAAGCTGTTCCAACTTTCCAAGAAATCAATGCTCCTGTATATTCTTCTGAAACAGTTTCAGAACCTGTATTATCTTCCAATGAATTGTATATCCCTGAACATAAGCCTTTTTTGCCTGTTGTACAAAAAATGCACCGTTCTCATATTTTTGCTCCTGTTGAAGAGTGGAATCATGCAAACAAGCATTTTGTAAAAGGTGGGAAATGGCCACCTAGAACAAAATTCTGCACCACTTCTTCTTCATCCAAACAGCCTGCAACTCGTGCTGATTGTGCTCCCTTGATAGAGCATAATTCACAAAATACAAATGATCTTGATCAAGTTTATCAAATTGGGAATTATTTAACAACCTGGACAGCCCATGCTGAAGAAGTCCTAGATGATTTGGGTTGTCAATCAGAACAAATCTTAGCTAACCTAAGGCTTCTCCAATCTGAACAAGATTCTGACAGACAGCGGAGAGCTGAAAAAGAAAAGCTAAGAAGAAAAGAGATGCAATGCCTCCTAGGTTCTCACGAACTATGGAAGTTCCTGCAAAATGGGAAACTACTGATTCCCAAGAAGAAGATCAAGAAGAAAATGAAGATAAAGCCGAGTCAAGTAATAGTCAAGTCAGTTTTGTACGTGGTCAAGCTAAATCTCTTCCATCTTTTAAGAGTAAAACTGAACTTGCCACTTTTGAAAATGCTGCTACATTATTTCCTTCATTTATTAAACCATCTCTACAAAAAGCCAATAGACAAACTGAGCCTAAATATCCTAGACTTGAAGAAGATTTATTCTCTGCCAATATGTCTGGTTATGTTTTAGATCTGGATCGATCTAAAAATCCTGCAGATTCTATAAGGATATGGATTGGTGCGCTTTATCAAATGCAAGTAGTCTCAAAATATGATAATTTATCTATCTTTTTACTTGCTGAGAAGCGTATGGTTGGTATTGTATGGGATTGGTGGTTTTCTGCTTCCCCAGAAGAAAGACAGAATGTTGCCTTGTCTGGATTGGCGACACTTGAAGTATTATTGCTAACACAATTTGTTCCTGAGCCTACAGATGAAGTTAGACAGCTTTTAACTGATCTTTCCCGTATGGAATTAAAAGATTTAAAAGATCTTGATTCCTTTGGTCATGAATATATGGGAAAAGTTTTTAAAGCCAAGCTGAATAATGATTTTAGTCAAAAGGTTTACTTTCTCTCTAAGCTCCCTGGAAACCTTGGTGATATGATCTCTAAAGATTTAGATAATCAAGGTAAACGAATTGAACAGATCTATTGGGTAGATCTTCTGTTCAGAGCTAAAGAAAAAGTGAAATATTTATGCTGGCAGAAACAAGTTAGTAATGTTACTCCAAATCTTAATGTTTGCCGTGATGTATTACCCTGGACTCCTTTCAAAAAGTGAAGATCCAAGAGATATGGCAAATACAAACCAAAAAGGGTCAGCAATCCAAGAAAACCGTTTAGAAGATATCGCTATGTAAAGCGTAGACGGCAGCAAAGAAAAGATGACAAAGATCGTTGTTACATCTGCAAACAAGAAGGACATTTTGCTAGAAAATGCCCAAAAAGCATTTCTGGAAAAATGAAAGCATGTTTTGATATTGATGAATTTGCTGATGATTGGTCTGTTGTCGAATCCAATGATGATGTTTCCGATGTCTATATTCTCACTGAAGCCTCTGATTCAGAGCTTGAACAACCTGATGAATATAGTCAAAAAATGAATGTCGTTCCTTCCACTTCCTATGAACATGATTGGGAAGATGATCCACATTACAGTGACTTGTCTGACACTGATGAATATGATGAATCCTCTTCAGACATTTCAGAGACTGATACACTTCTTTCTGTTGACACTGTGAGTTCACAACCCCGTTTTCCTTCCTTGTTACCACAACCACTAGTGAATTCTCTTTGTCCTTATCCTAAAGATGTTTTCCAGTCTCCTTCACCTACTGTATCTACTCCTTCTGTACATACTCCCGCTCTTGAAGAAGAAAATCTTTATTTCAAGAAAATAGTTAAAACTAATCAGCTTTTGTATATTCCAGTAGAAGTTCAAGTTCGTGGTGACTGGATAAGTGTCGATGCTTTCATCGATACCGGTGGTTCTAATAATCTTGTTAGACCATCGTTATTCAAAGGTTTATGGAAACCTTTGCAGCATATTATTGTTTCAGAGACCATAGGTGGTTCTGTTAACCTTACCCACTATGTTGATAATATTTCTATGAAGTTGGGGGGGGGTTCTTGTCAAAATTTCTGCGGTTCAACATTATGATAACTCTGCTAGTTTATTCTTAGGAATGCCTTTTATCAATTCAGTTCTACCTGTTACAATCAGTGAAGATAAAATTATCTTCAATGTCAAGAAAAAGGCAATATCAGTTCAAAGATTGAATATAGCAGATTCAGAAGCCCGCAAGCAGCAGAGCCAAAAGAAGATAGATTCTAAAAAGCCTAAAAAAGTATCTCGTGACTGGATAGAAGTTTTACAACTCTATGAAGCCAAAGTTCAGTCAACTTTAAAGGCTATTAAAGATCCTAATTGGTCTCCTGCACAGATTGATGTTTTTGAACAATTGCTAAAATGCTGTTCCACAAATCCACAGGCCTTTTGGACCACAGCTAGCCCAAAACAAGAAATCATTACTCTACATGATAATGGAGTCACAGGTAAGTTAATTCCTTGCACTCCTGCTGAAGAAAATGAGATGAGAAAGCAAATCCAAGAGTTATTAGATCTTCAATTAATTGAACGCAGTGAATCTCATTACTCCTGTTCTGCATTTCTGGTTCGTAATCATTCTGAAATAGTTCATGGCAAAGATCGAATGGTAATCAATTATAAGCCTCTTAATGCAATTACTAAGAGCTTTAACTATCCATTGCCGCGACAGGAAACTATCATGCGTAAGATACATGGTAGTACGATTTTTAGTAAGTTTGATTTGAAATCCGGATATTATCAGATTCAAATTGCGGAAGAAGATCGTTACAAGACAGCTTTCACATGCCCTGTTGGTTTTTATCAGTGGAAAGTAGTTCCATTTGGTTTGAAAAATGCCCCTGCATTCTTTCAACAAAGAATGGATCATATTTTTGGTCGATATGATTTCATCGTTGTATATATTGATGACATACTTGTACATAGCAATGATTTAGATACTCATCTTAAACATTTGCATATATTTTTAGAAGAAGCAAAGAATCATGGGTTGGTTCTTTCTGAAAAGAAAATGGTCTTATTCCAAGATCATATAGAATTCCTCGGCATTCAAATGAACAAAGGTAAAATTCCGATGCAGCCACACTCTCTTATCAAGCTATCTGAGTTTCCTGATCGTCTCTCTGATAAAAAGATGATTCAAAGATTTTTGGGAATTCTAAACTATGTTCATAAGTACATTCCAGATTTATCTGAAAAGACAGCCCCTATTCGTCAATTTATCAATGGTGGCTGGTCTAAAGAAGCTACTGTTGCAGTTCAGAATCTCAAAAGTGAATGTCAGAAGTTACCATCCTTAAAGCCTCCTGGAACCGGATTTTTAATCCTTCAGACAGATGCTTCTGATAACTTTTGGTCAGCTACACTTTTAGAACGGGTAACCATTGAAAATAAGGTGGAAGAAGTTCTTTGTGCATATGCCTCTGGTGAATTTTCCATATAAAAGAACAACGCTATAAGCTCTGTTACATATGCTCTGATAACTCGTAAACAAGATGGATGGACTATCGTAACTTACATGAATAATCTGAAGTGGACGCTGATGCCAAAAGTTTTCCTCACATCAACTTGAGAAATGCGTACAGCGCGACTCCTTGGCGCTTCTCAACCCGCCTTACAATCTCCAACAACGATGTTCTTGGAAGAACAGTCCTCAGACTGGTGGCCCAGCAGGCTTCAATATTAATTCAAGTAAAAATGTTACACACCATTAATACAACAAGTCAAGAGCAGACTTGGATAGCACACTCACAACACTCACTATGGCTCGCAACTCACGATGCCGAAACTAGACTATCCTATCTCTATATATACAAGAAAAAGAGCATCTTGAGGGTCCTGCCTGACATCGATTGGCCTAGGTGGTGTCTACTCAGATAAGCTCGAATACAATAAAGTAAAGCAATAATTACAAAAGATGCACCCGCATGCGCATCTACAAAAGTAAAAGTAGGGGCTGACTGCTCAGCTATCAGAATCACGATCAGAATCGGACGAGACATGATTGTCGTAATAATGCTTTTCAAGAATATCAAGATATTTCTTTTCCCAATCTACATTATTAGGTTGCGCATCTTGATACGTGTCGATAAAAAGGGTCTCTTTTTCCGTGAAAGCATCTGCTTTTTCTTTTCCTTTATCTATAACCACTTGGATAGTAGATTCCTTTTGGATAGGAGCACGAGATGATTGACCGGTATCAAACTTGATGGTGTCTGCTGTGACATAAAGACGCTTTTTTGGAAATAGATATTCGGTGTCTTTAGCTTTCCATCGTGTAAGATAAGCTAGAGGATCAATCTCTATCCCGAGAAAAATATCAGACCTCCGTGGCTTAATTTCGGGCACATTTTGTACCGCTAATTCTACTCCATCGAGCAAATCCCAACGGAATATCTGGAACATCGTGACAGTTCTCTCGATGCAATATTGTACCCAAATTTTACAATACTGGCTAATATCATATTGATTTTGCCAGCTGCGAGAAAAGACAACTGAAGAACAAACATGATGAGACAGAATTAAACTAATCAAAAAAGCTATATCTTCTGACCAGTTACCATGAAGAATCTTCATAGTAATAAAATTCTTCGTATTAATCCAGATTTCGAATGCAGGTTTAGTGACTTGCAGTTGATCAAGAGTCTTGATCATAGAAATTTTCTCTTGAAGAAATAACTTCGGAAATTCCTTTAGCCACGCAGTAATTTTTCTAATCAAGTCTGGATTATCAACAAGACTAGGACCTTCTAACTGAACAGAACTATACAGTTGATCAAATGGATTTTGAGGAAGAGGGACTCTGAATTCAACACTGTAGTGATCCCATGGAGAAGTATAAGTTCTGAGATATTGAACTGTTCGTTCAACACATTGTGAAGCTCTGATCACAATTTTCTTCTGGCACCTGCCATCTTTGATTTCCCAATCAGCAAATGGTTGAAATAATTCATACTGAGGGAAAGAATCGTTTGACTGAAAATGTTCGTCAACTCGCTGTAGAAAGGCGGCATCCATTTCTTCAAAGAGATCAGAGATACGTAAGGAAATAAGGAACCTTTGAACTTTTTCACACATATTTATTTCTGCAAGATCTAACATCTTGGCAGAGTTATATACAGAGAGTGCAAAATCTACGATACCTATTATCTGATAATAATTCAAAACTTTTAAAACATGGATTGCGTGATCAGTGTAAACCTTGGTCCAAAAGTCATCTAATGTTTTAAAATATATCTTGACCTTCATATTAGGTAAGGGATAGACTTTAACCAATTCTTCGTCTAAACCTAAGAAGGGACCAATATTCTTTGCTTGCCAGGCTTGGCAATTTTGTATCCACTGATTTCTGCGAATCCGTAATCCAACAATCTTTTTGATCTCATCACAGAGATCACCAGCAATTTGTTGCAGAATTCTCCAACGTTTGACAAAAGTAATGAGGGAGTCTTCTTCAGGAAGATAGAAAGGACTGGTTATTGAAACCATACCAAAAGCTTTGTTCATTTCCCTGGTCAATGCATCAGCCAAAAAGTTAGAGTTACCGGGTATCCATTCTACATCAAATTCATACATCTGAAACCACATCTGCCATGCTAATAACCTTCCTCTAGCTAACTGTTTATCTATTTTGGCATTGAGGAAATATTTGAAATTCATGGAATCGGTTCTGATGAGGAATTTCGCAGGAGCTAAATATATTTCGAACTTTTGTATTCCATTGAATATGGCAAGGGTTTCTTTTTTGGCGGGAAAGTATTCCTTCTGATGTTTAGAAAATTCACCAGAGGCATATGCACAAAGAACTTCTTCCACCTTATTTTCAATGGTTACCCGTTCTAAAAGTGTAGCTGACCAAAAGTTATCAGAAGCATCTGTCTGAAGGATTAAAAATCCGGTTCCAGGAGGCTTTAAGGATGGTAACTTCTGACATTCACTTTTGAGATTCTGAACTGCAACAGTAGCTTCTTTAGACCAGCCACCATTGATAAATTGACGAATAGGGGCTGTCTTTTCAGATAAATCTGGAATGTACTTATGAACATAGTTTAGAATTCCCAAAAATCTTTGAATCATCTTTTTATCAGAGAGACGATCAGGAAACTCAGATAGCTTGATAAGAGAGTGTGGCTGCATCTGAATTTTACCTTTGTTCATTTGAATGCCGAGGAATTCTATATGATCTTGGAATAAGACCATTTTCTTTTCAGAAAGAACCAACCCATGATTCTTTGCTTCTTCTAAAAATATATGCAAATGTTTAAGATGAGTATCTAAATCATTGCTATGTACAAGTATGTCATCAATATATACAACGATGAAATCATATCGACCAAAAATATGATCCATTCTTCGTTGAAAGAATGCAGGGGCATTTTTCAAACCAAATGGAACTACTTTCCACTGATAAAAACCAACAGGGCATGTGAAAGCTGTCTTGTGACGATCTTCTTCCGCAATTTGAATCTGATAATATCCGGATTTCAAATCAAACTTACTAAAAATCGTACTACCATGTATCTTACGCATGATAGTTTCCTGTCGCGGCAATGGATAGTTAAAGCTCTTAGTAATTACATTAAGAGGCTTATAATTGATTACCATTCGATCTTTTCCACGAACTATTTCAGAATGATTACGAACCAGAAATGCAGAACAGGAGTAATGAGATTCACTGCGTTCAATTAATTGAAGATCTAATAACTCTTGGATTTGCTTTCTCATCTCATTTTCTTCAGCAGGAGTGCAAGGAATTAGCCTACCTGTGACTCCATTATCATGTAGAGTAATGATTTCTTGTTTTGGGCTAGCTGTGGTCCAAAAGGCCTGTGGATTTGTGGAACAGCATTTTAGCAATTGTTCAAAAACATCAATATGTGCAGGAGACCAATTAGGATCTTTAATAGCCTTTAAAGTTGACTGAACTTTGGCTTCATAGAGTTGTAAAACTTCTATCCAGTCACGAGATACTTTTTTAGGCTTTTTAGAACCTATCTTCTTTTGGCTCTGCTGCTTGCGGGCTTCTGAATCTGCTATATTCAATCTTTGAACTGATATTGCCTTTTTCTTGACATTGAAGATAATTTTATCTTCACTGATTGTAACAGGTAGAACTGAATTGATAAAAGGCATTCCTAAGAATAAACTAGCAGAGTTATCATAATGTTGAACCGCAGAAATTTTGACAAGAACCCCCCCCAACTTCATAGAAATATTATCAACATAGTGGGTAAGGTTAACAGAACCACCTATGGTCTCTGAAACAATAATATGCTGCAAAGGTTTCCATAAACCTTTGAATAACGATGGTCTAGCAAGATTATTAGAACCACCGGTATCGATGAAAGCATCGACACTTATCCAGTCACCACGAACTTGAACTTCTACTGGAATATACAAAAGCTGATTAGTTTTAACTATTTTCTTGAAATAAAGATTTTCTTCTTCAAGAGCGAGAGTATGTACAGAAGGAGTAGATACAGTAGGTGAAGGAGACTGGAAAACATCTGTAGGATAAGGACAAAGAGAATTCACTAGTGGTTGTGGTAACAAGGAAGGAGAACGGGGTTGTGAACTCACAGTGTCAACAGAAAGAAGTGTATCAGTCTCTGAAATGTCTGAAGAGGATTCATCATATTCATCAGTGTCAGACAAGTCACTGTAATGTGGATCATCTTCCCAATCATGTTCATAGGAAGTGGAAGGAACGACATTCATTTTTTGACTATATTCATCAGGTTGTTCAAGCTCTGAATCAGAGGCTTCAGTGAGAATATAGACATCGGAAACATCATCATTGGATTCGACAACAGACCAATCATCAGCAAATTCATCAATATCAAAACATGCTTTCATTTTTCCAGAAATGCTTTTTGGGCATTTTCTAGCAAAATGTCCTTCTTGTTTGCAGATGTAACAACGATCTTTGTCATCTTTTCTTTGCTGCCGTCTACGCTTTACATAGCGATATCTTCTAAACGGTTTTCTTGGATTGCTGACCCTTTTTGGTTTGTATTTGCCATATCTCTTGGATCTTCACTTTTTGAAAGGAGTCCAGGGTAATACATCACGGCAAACATTAAGATTTGGAGTAACATTACTAACTTGTTTCTGCCAGCATAAATATTTCACTTTTTCTTTAGCTCTGAACAGAAGATCTACCCAATAGATCTGTTCAATTCGTTTACCTTGATTATCTAAATCTTTAGAGATCATATCACCAAGGTTTCCAGGGAGCTTAGAGAGAAAGTAAACCTTTTGACTAAAATCATTATTCAGCTTGGCTTTAAAAACTTTTCCCATATATTCATGACCAAAGGAATCAAGATCTTTTAAATCTTTTAATTCCATACGGGAAAGATCAGTTAAAAGCTGTCTAACTTCATCTGTAGGCTCAGGAACAAATTGTGTTAGCAATAATACTTCAAGTGTCGCCAATCCAGACAAGGCAACATTCTGTCTTTCTTCTGGGGAAGCAGAAAACCACCAATCCCATACAATACCAACCATACGCTTCTCAGCAAGTAAAAAGATAGATAAATTATCATATTTTGAGACTACTTGCATTTGATAAAGCGCACCAATCCATATCCTTATAGAATCTGCAGGATTTTTAGATCGATCCAGATCTAAAACATAACCAGACATATTGGCAGAGAATAAATCTTCTTCAAGTCTAGGATATTTAGGCTCAGTTTGTCTATTGGCTTTTTGTAGAGATGGTTTAATAAATGAAGGAAATAATGTAGCAGCATTTTCAAAAGTGGCAAGTTCAGTTTTACTCTTAAAAGATGGAAGAGATTTAGCTTGACCACGTACAAAACTGACTTGACTATTACTTGACTCGGCTTTATCTTCATTTTCTTCTTGATCTTCTTCTTGGGAATCAGTAGTTTCCCATTTTGCAGGAACTTCCATAGTTCGTGAGAACCTAGGAGGCATTGCATCTCTTTTCTTCTTAGCTTTTCTTCTCTTTTCTTTTTCAGCTCTCCGCTGTCTGTCAGAATCTTGTTCAGATTGGAGAAGCCTTAGGTTAGCTAAGATTTGTTCTGATTGACAACCCAAATCATCTAGGACTTCTTCAGCATGGGCTGTCCAGGTTGTTAAATAATTCCCAATTTGATAAACTTGATCAAGATCATTTGTATTTTGTGAATTATGCTCTATCAAGGGAGCACAATCAGCACGAGTTGCAGGCTGTTTGGATGAAGAAGAAGTGGTGCAGAATTTTGTTCTAGGTGGCCATTTCCCACCTTTTACAAAACGCTTGTTTGCATGATTCCACTCTTCAACAGGAGCAAAAATATGAGTACGGTGCATTTTTTGTACAACAGGCAAAAAAGGCTTATGTTCAGGGATATACAATTCATTGGAAGATAATACAGGTTCTGAAACTGTTTCAGAAGAATATACAGGAGCATTGATTTCTTGGAAAGTTGGAACAGCTTGACTACTAGAAACAAGTGTAGCAGGATCAACAGGAAACACATATTTCTTTGGCCTGGTTACAGGTCGAGGAACTTGTGGCCTTGGTGGAATTAACTGTACGTGACCATCATTGATAGTTACTCGTTTAGTTTTCAGTTCAGGCTTGTGGGTGTCATTTATTGCTTTGTATTGGAAATACCAATTACTAGGCAATTCTTCTTGATCATACAAGACACCTTCTACTTGGGCATTTGAAAGACCAACAGTTACACAGTCTTTTAAAACCGGCTGTTTCAGTTTAGGATGTGCAGTATTTGTCAACTGAAAGGAGGCTTGACCAATCAAAGAAAGGTATTCACTTTCTTCTGCCATCGTTAATCCTTGAACACCAGATAATAATTTCCAACAATCTTTAAGATGAGTATCTGTCAGACTAATTGCATAGTCGGGATAAATAGTTCCATATTGACATCCAGTGGACAGATTTCCCATGATAGTGCCGATACGGGCATGATCATATGTCTGATGGTGTGTATCAAATAATTCAACAATACAGGGAGTATTGATACCATGACGAAATAAAGGAGAAAGACCAATTCTAATCCCCCCAAAATGTAAATAAAAATATTTGCCATCACGTGCATACTGACGAAATTGTTTAATCTCATCATCAGAGAAAAGATTAAGAGCAAGAATTTGAACAGACGGACCAGAAATTTTGATAGTGATCTCGATCTCTTTCAAAAAAATTTTCTTTTTAAGCAGAAAGGTAAGAGGTAATTGATAAATGTCTTTGGAATGGAGCTCAGGAGGAGTCCATTTGGAAGGATCTTCTACTACTTCATGTTTTTCATTCTCAGATTCGGGAACTTCAGATTCAATAGAACAAGAAGAAACTTCATTGACAACTTTACGCTCAACAGTAGTGAAGGATCGCAATAAACGGGCCATAATGAATTTAAACCAGAGATTGACTTCAGAAAGCTTTAATCAAACTTACAAGCCGAAGCTTTGTAATTCGAAGGCTACCTGGCTTTCTGGAGGCTCTGTCTATAAATTCGAAGGAAAGGATAGGACAGGGCTAGCAATAGGGTTTAAGATTGCATGATTTTGTGTTACATAATGCCATGTTCGATTCCGGAGCTTCTCACAATCTCATGCCCAAGGCTATCATGGATAAGCTGGGTCTGGACATCACCTGGCAATACCATGATCTATATTCATTTGATTCTAGCAGAGTAATATGTATCGGGCTCATCAAAGACTTGGTTGTGAGTCTGGATCAACTCCTAATGAAGAATGTTTTGATGGATATTGTTGTAACAGTTATTCCTCCCAGGTTTGGCATGCTTCTTTCCAGGTCTTGGGTAGCAAAATTGAAAGGGACACTGCAACTAGATTTCTCCTATGCAACGAATCTGGTGTCTGGCCAAATGAGGAAACTATATCGGGAACAAAAAATGAAATACATGATTACAAGCAAGGAGAAACCAATAAACCATTCTATTAATTATGTACATACATATTTAGAATCTTTCATTTTGTATTCTGATAGTTTCAATGATATTGATAGTCAGTTAGTAGAAGTAGACGATATTCCAGAAATAACAGAAAATTTTAGAGGAGTTTTAAAGAGAGAAGGACAAGAACAGCAGAACACCGTTGAGCGATCAGCTGAAAGTAATGGACAGCAAGCAGACAAAGCACAACAAACAAATTTTCAGCACTTACAAGAAGAGGAAGAAGGTTTGTGGACCATGGATTTTGATGGAGCAGGAGGAAATGATGGTGCTGGAATTGGGATTTGGGTACGCAATCCTTTCTCCGCCCCGAACAAAGTGCCTAGTAACGTGTGGGTATGCTCTTACAAATTATCTTTTGATTGTTCAAACAATGAAGGTGAGTATGAAGCTCTGATTGCTGGCCTAAAAATTCTAAGAAAGCTGAATGCAAAGAGGATTGCAGTATATGGCGACTCCAAATTGGTGATTAAGCAGGTTAGAGGCGAATATCAAGCAAAGCATCCCTGGATTCGGTCTTGCTGTAATGCAGTCCTAGACATCCTAAAATTATTTTCAGAATATAGCTTGACATATGTGCCTCGTATACAAAAAAACATTGTTGATGCTCTTGCTAAGCCAACAAGTAGTTTGAAGATCCCAATGAACTCCAGTAATAAATTCGAAATCCATGTCAAGCATCGTCCAACCATCCCGAACAATCAGAGATATTGGCGAGTTTTCCAAGATGATGAGGAGATTGATGATTTTCTGCAAAACAAAGGCTTGTTCAAAGAAACCTCAATTGATGTAGAAAATGATGATGGTAAAGGTAATGGTACAGATGATGTGCAGATCAATCAAATGGACGTGTTGCAGCTAAAGAATAACGTTATTCCTAAAGGCTTGATACCTTTAGAATAACTCTCTAATCAAGATGATGTAGCCCACAAACCAACATTGTAGCCAACAGAGAAGGGTGTGGAAGAAGTCAATGTCGGAACAACTGCTAATCCTAAATTGGTAAAATTGTCTAAAGCATTGCCACCAAAAATAAAGGATAAATATATCAGTTTGTTGTCTTCATTTGCATATGTGTTTTCTTGGGACTATTCTGACTTAAAGACATATGATACCAATATAATTCAGCACACTATACCCATTAAGCCCAATCAGAAACCTTTCAGACAGAAGTTGAGAAGGCTAAATCCAAAGCTGTTGCCATCAATTAAAAAGGAGATAAACAGGTTGTACAAATCAGGGATCATTGTTCCCATCAGATTTTCAGATTGGATCTCTAATTTGGTGCCCATACAAAAGAAGACAGGTGAGATTCGCTTGTGCATTGATTTTAGAAATCTCAATAAAGTTTCGTTGAAAGATAATTATCCACTGCTAATAACCTTCCTCTAGCTAACTGTTTATCTATTTTGGCATTGAGGAAATATTTGAAATTCATGGAATCGGTTCTGATGAGGAATTTCGCAGGAGCTAAATATATTTCGAACTTTTGTATTCCATTGAATATGGCAAGGGTTGGGTCAAAATTCAAAATTTTGGAAACTTGACTTCTATAACTGCCGTTCCTCATTATTTCAGTCAAGGGAATGAATACCTTCAATTTATAAATTTCATTCTCTAAATTAAAAGCGGGAATCTTTTCTACCTCTTTGACTGGGATTTCTTTCCTTTCCTTTTCTTTCAATGCAATTGGCTGATTTGATTTTTCTGCTGATGATGATTTGCTACTATCTAGATCAACTACCTCCTTTCCTTTCCTTTGTGCGACTGATGAATCATTCTTTGATGCCTCAACTTCCTTCCTCTTCTGAATTGGTTTAACCGGCACATCTCTATTTCTAAGTGAATATCGTTGTTGCTGGGCGGACAAAGCATTCATATAGCCTCTTTGGTACTCATTTGATTCTTCCTCCAAAACGATGTCATTTTCTAGAATGAAATCTGCATCTTTGTGTATAGCCGAACTTTCTGTATACTCCTCATCCTCGGTAATATAAATAGGCAAATCATCTGGAGTAAAGAAGTGGTTTTCCTCACCTATTATATTCTTGTCCTCATCTGACTCTGGTCCATGCACAAAATTTTGCTGCAAAGGTGGTTGTACCGGCTGCTATGCTGTCTGCTCTTGGGCTCGCTGATCTCTCTGCCTTATTCTATATTGTGGCTGTTGCTGGCCACAAAAGTTAGGATTTCTAACTTGGGGCTCAGGTTTGTCTAGTTTCACCCTTTCAAGCATCTGCTCTACCTTTCGGAGTAATTGATCTACCGAGGAATATTCTTCTTTTACGGTGACCTTCTTTTCTACCTTTGCTCTAGCCCTCTTGGTCAGCTGATTTGCGTCAACACTGACCGCGATCTTCTGCATGTCTTCCATTGTGGCTGGTTCTCTCTCTCTTAATTGATAAGCCATTTCAGCATCAAAACCATTCGGAAACTTCACCATGGCTAGCCCCACTGGTGGCCTTAGATGATCAGGAATTTCATTATAAATAGAATTGAATCTAATGCAGTAGTCTTGGACCGACTCACGAGCGTTTCGTTTGATTTTCTCATATTTAGCCAGAATTTGGAGAGGATTCTTTTTCACTTCCCAGCGGCCTAAAAATTCTCTTTGTAGGTCGGCCAAGGTAGTGATACATGCAGCCGACAAACCTCTAAACCATTTCCTCACTTCACCTACAAATGTCTGTACAAAGAGTCTCATTGCCACATTCTCTGCATCAAACTCATGAAGTTCACAGAAATCTGCCATTCTGTCTACATGTTGCTGAGTGGT
>APFE031681650.1:0-49224 GCA_000404065.3 Pinus taeda | reverse complement strand
AAAGATCACCTGCTGAGGTATAAAAGCAAGGTCCTCATTGTGCATTCAAATCATCTTATACATTTTTATATAATAATAAATTATTATTTTTAAATACCTTCTGTGTATTTTAACATTCAATTTTTCAAGTTATCAGTCCTTCGTGCTTCAGCATAAGTTTTTATGCTACAGTGGTATCAGAGCCATGGCACACGATATAATCATGTGGGCTTTTGAACATATTTCGCCACACAATGTGCCATTACGTTAACATCTTGAATCCATGGAGAATTATAATAAAATTCAAGAAGCATTTTAGCATTTAGAAAAATCATTTGCATAAATTAAAGCATTTCAAAAGGAAATCGATAAGCGGGAAGTTTATAGCAACAGCGAAGAAACAAAACAAGATCAAGATGAAGACTATCTTGAGAAACAAGGAGATGTACAATATCATAACAATGAAGAAGAAGTCTGTTAGCACCTAAATCTGCCTTAGGTTGAAGGAAGGCAAACTTCAGGGTAACCACAAACCATGCTCAGTCTGGTAGCTAGCCCTACTAGAACAAGAGAGGGCTCTCTCCGAGTCACGCTCAGTGAATAGATAAACAATATGGTCTGAGATGACTTGCAATGAATATTGATTTTAGGCTAGGTAAATAAATATGGAAACAAGAGGCAATTTTTGATAAATGACTGAGTTTCTTGGATGTATGGGACCAACGAATAGCATGAGCAGAGAATTTAACTCAAAGGCACAGATTATTTCATGAGGCAAGACAGGTGGAAAGTCTAGCAATTAAATTTGAAATAATGCGAAATGGAAAGATTTTTTAGGAGGGTGAAAAGGGCGTTAAACACATGAATCCTTTTCAACAGAAGAAGAACACAGAACGTGAAACTTTCCCACAGGCAGAGCAATAAACATGAATTCTACCTTATCTTACTTGGAAAATTTCACTGGAAATGAATATGAATGAACTGTGCAACATAACGAAATACATATGAAATAGAAAGAGAATACATTTGCTACACTCACACCACATGAATCTCATGAACCAGAGCCGCTGCCTTTCATTAATTCTCTGTCAAAATATACAATGAGTAACTGAGTTTCTCTCCCACAATCTTCCAGAAATTACAACCAACCCTTTGCAAATGATTTTAAATACAATAAATAGACTTTTCCATTGGGAAATGGAATGACCTAAAGTTGGGGAGTTTTTCAAATCATTACAAACTGGAAATGGAAAGCTAACCATTAGTGACAGGTGCAGCGTTACAAAAATGACAAATTGCTTGGGTGACTGCTCGCCTTTCTTTGCCACTTGGATAGAAGCCAACCTTTAGTGAAAATACTTTTTAAACTTTGCATTAGGTGCCGGAAAAAATGTAGTGTAAATGAGCGGGCCCACTTGGAGAAATTCGCAAATCGAAATGTCGCAGAGCAGAAGTGATTTTGACCTTTGGGTCTCTGTGCACTGCGCCCAAAACTATGTGCGCCGCGCCACTTTGGAGGCGATTTTGAGGTGCCAGCTGAAGTCCAAATTGTGCCCAAGTGTTCTTGTTAGAAATCCTTGCCTGTCTACTTTCCAACCCAAGTGGAATTTCTGAATTTGGTGTTCATTTTCTCCTCCAAAACTTCAATCTCCCAAGACTGGTACCTGTGTGTCAAAATAGGGGCAAAGAGGTCATTTTGTGAGTGTTTTTGACCTCCTGGGGACTCAAAACTTGCCCAAACTTCTTGGCCATGCAGCAGAAGTCATGATTTTTCATGCTGAATCTAAAAATGCAAACCTTTCGTGATTTGGAGCTCCCCATCATAAGCACCGCACCAGTGGCATGACGCACAGGGAGAAAAACCCTGTTTTATGCACAAAAATTTGTCAAATTACCAAATTGCCCCATGAAATTTGGGCTGGAGGTTCTCTATGAAGTGTTATGCTGGGCCACAGAGGCTTCAGCCAAGATTCAGAGCCGATCTTGCTCTTTTTTCCTTTTTTGTCTTTTTGTCGCTCTCCTCAATTTCGCCTTCAAATTCCTTATCCGAGCCTTTAAAATCATGTTCCGTGCCCTGTAGTGATAAACCATCCACCTCAATAATGTTTTGTCCTTGTCAGCCTTCTCTAGCAGTCTCTCAAGGTGGATGTTGATCCGCTCGAGTCAAGACTCTCGGTTATTGTTAATCTCTTGCTCTAATGGAGTGAGCTCAATCCTCCTATGTTGGGCAGCTTGGCGATTCTCACGGATGTTTTGTAGCTCCATGATCTCATGCTGCTCTTCGAGTTGTTTGTTCCTCTGTTCCAAATACCTGATAATCCACTTAGCCCTCTCCAAATTGAGAGACAAGGCTTGGATCTTCGTTTGCTGCTCCTGGATGGTCCTCCTAAGTTTGG
The DNA here is from genome assembly GCA_000404065.3 of Pinus taeda. Lineage (NCBI taxonomy): Eukaryota > Viridiplantae > Streptophyta > Pinopsida > Pinales > Pinaceae > Pinus > Pinus taeda. The sequence continues at coordinate 46,849 of APFE031681650.1, read as the reverse complement.
CACTCTCCACATCTGTATCATCATCATGAATGAGGATGAAGTCAGCCTCTCATTCACCTAATGGCCCCTTGTCATGCATGGGCCTCTTTCTCCTGTCTTGTACCTATGTTGCCGATGTCGGAAGCGAGGCCCCTTCCACCCCGGGTGGAGATAACACTCGCTTTGCTGCTGCAAACAAATGTCTACAACCTCTCTGATAGGTGATGAATACCGACATAGTAGCAGTCTCATGGTGCTAAAACTGATGAGAAGGACCATCTATCTCATTTTCAACCTCTGATAATACCTGTGAAGTGCTGAAGAGGTCACGGGAGATGAAATCATCCCAAGTAATGCCCTGTAATCCCAGCTGATGAACCACCAAAATCTTAATAAGAGAGAAATGATAAACACTGTTAAGTTGCTGTTGAGGGGTTTTGTGCTGCATGAAGGTGTTCATCCTCTCTATGTTCCTGCAGATGAAATATGGGATGCTCATCATTTGTACCCTGGTAAAATTCATGAGCAACCTGATGTGATAGGCATATAAACGAGAGAACCTCCCCTCACAACTGAAATATTTAATGTCAACTTCATTAGTGGAGCATATTCATCTTTCAGATATCGGAATGGAAAGACTCTTTTGAGTTGCCTCAAGAAACTGGCCTTAATGTAAGGCTCATAATGTTGCCGATCGACCTTCTGTTTCTTGTGCCATGGTTCTCCAACGTTCGGTATGCCGGTCGCTAATGGGACAATTTCAGGTGTCAGTGTGAAGGTGACACCGGCTAAGATAGAGTGATCTCCATGTAAGTGAAGCAACAAAAAGATGGGCCAACTCATGATGAACTCGAACACTAGCCATCTTTTGAAAAAACTCCAAACATGACAGATGCTGGAAACATGACATAGCAAGAGGGCAGGCCTGCAATTCTGTGAGGGTGCTTGGTTCATCCCTAACATGTTTTCCACTTTTATGATGTATCCGGGGAGCCTGTTCTTCCGAGGAAGAATCACTTTGGGTTTCCATTTCATACTTCGATGAATGCTCAGATTCCATGACTGCTATATATGGACTGTGCTTGGATTTCCCTTTGATGATGTATGAAACTATGTGTTGTTATGAACTGTGTCACCATGGGGAACAATGCAAAAGGGAGTGTTAGGAAGGGGAATAATATGATGGGATTAGGGGTTATGGGGGGAAATTTTGTTTAGGAGGGTTTGGGGATTTTATAAGGTAGGATTTTGGGGTTTTACATTGACAAATGAGTGGAGGGGATAGGGAGTAGGGGTTTAGTAATGTTTTAGGGTAGGGAAAGATGGGAAAAATGGGATAGGGGGGAAGGGAATGATGGAAAGAAGGGAAAGGTGAAAGGGAGGAGGAACCTTGGCATCAACACAATCAAATTTACAACCCTAAGAGCAATGGTTTTGATGATTTCAAGTGGTAGGGTTTAGGAGTTTTTATTGCAACTATAAATGGCCATAAACCACCATCATATTCACAAAAATATATGAGCAATTGAGATGTCGACCCTACCTGTCAATTGGAAGGGATTCAAAGCGATTTGTTACAACTTTGGAGCCAAACCCAGCCTTTATGGGAGTGCGTCGCGCAGCAAACCCAGTGCACCACGCTCTTTGTGTGTGCCGCGCCCATGTTAATTTAACACAGTGTGGTCGTGCCCTGTGCACTGCACTCCCTCTGTGTGCTGCGCCCCTCTGCCTGTGCGCCACGCCTGTGAAAATGCCTCCAACCTCACCTAAAACGTGTGCTAACTCTTCACAATCACTTTGCAATGTTTCTCTCTCACCTTGGTATGCAAAATGACATTGTTTCTTGTGAGAACTCTATATAAAGCCATGGGAGTCATGGTTTTGATTTTTGTTTCTTCAAAACCCACTTTGATAATGTTTTATTTTGGCGCATTTTCCTAATTTAATGCAACTCTGTATTTCACTTTTCCCTTTGAATTCTTAGCTAAAATGATGAAATTTTTGGCACTTTTTGCAGGGGTTGCATGGCATGGCATTTCACAAGGAAACCATGACTACACTTGAAGAGATCAACCAGAAACCTTTTTGAAAATTATCACAAATGACACACTGTTTGACTTTTCTTCAAAACAGAGTTTTGAAGAATAGTCGTAATCTGTCAACATGACGATGAAATTATTTAAATCATAACTTTGTAAGGGCCTACCTCTGGCTTGCATGGCTTTATTGGACATGCTTGAAGACCAATTTATCTGATCCCTAGACCTAATGACTGATAATGACTCTCGTCCATTAAAAGATCAAACATTGGCTGTCATGGACTTTAGTGAACATTGATGAAAAGACCTAAGCCAGCAGGTGCCAGACATGAGGGGAAGTGAGTGAAAAGACCTTTCCATCAGATTATGGCATGCCCCTAGCTAAATGCAGCTGAGTGAATGGAGCGAGACACCTAGAAATGAAATGCAGAAATAATTTTGATCTCTGACGGAGGACTAACACGACCGACTCTAACAGGTCCAATGGGAATGATATATTTTAAAATAAACCTTTTTGAATTAAAATAAAGTAGGTCTTTTTAATAATTATAAGAGTTCTTTGTTATTGCGATAAAGTGATTACAAGATCGCATATCACAATGATAAGAAAACATATATAAAAGACCCATTGACTCACTCCGATCCGAAAAGGAAATCGCTATCGGATATCAGGAAAAGGCAAAACACATAGCATAAAGAAACGCCTCCCTCATTTCTCCGATGCGATAAAGTGTATCGCCATCGGCAGTCGGTCGTAACAACCCAATACATAAAGTATGACACATTCAAATCTTCCGATGTGATAAGCATATCGCCATCGACGATCGACGATGTTGCAATGGCATAAATAATATAAATTGAACCCATCCCCGATTGCGATGCATTAAATCAAGGCACATGTTTCAAAACATATTTAAAAGGCTTGCATGCAGTGTATCCCCTTTTAGTAATCGAGAGATATTTTGGACTATTATTCAAGCCTTTCCATTCACGTTACCAATCACCGATCGCAATTTATCTCTGGTTATCCGTCAAAGAATCTAAGCCACACTTGAATGGGTCATTCATCATATAAATGATATAATGGGTATTCATGAACTCCTTTACCATGATTGACAGGTTAAACGACCAATTAATGAAGCAGTTATGGCGAGATTTTCCTTTAGATTCCATCTGCGGCAATTCCACTATAATCCATTATTATACGCCAATTGACATAATTATTTCATATTGGGTTATACTAGCCATTCTCTGTATCACATTGGTTTTATTCCTTGTGCGGAACTCTGCTGAAATAATGAATTTGAAACAAATGGGAAAGAAATCCAAGAAACCCATAGCAGCAGCAGCTCCTACAACAACAATGCAATCAACCAATGATCTAGGACCAAGTAAAAAAGGTTTAATCTCAGACACTACATGTCTTGGCCTTGGAAATACACGTTGGCAAAGCATCTACAATCTAATTGAAGCAGAGGAGCCTAAGGAAGTATCGGGAGAAGCTACTGCAGATTCAACTAGAAAATCGGAAGCTTCCCTTAAAGATTTAGCTGATTCATATTTACACAGGATAGCAGCACATGAGAAAATTCTTCCATACAATGATGTAGTGAGATGGGTAGTAGAAGAAATTCTGGTTTTAAACAGAACATTTTGCACAGTTGATGGAAGGATTTTGGCTCATTTCAGCCTGATGACTTAAGGAAGATGTATCACTTGCTTGAACCCAAAAAGAAATACAAAAAAGCCTTTCTTGAAAAGTTTGCAGAGGAGAACGAGACTAAATCAGCCCCAATTAGGTAGTGGAGACAGAATCTCATAAGGCACAAACATGAATCATCAGGTAAGTACTCTGTAGATTCGTTGTATTCTCCTTACTGTTATGCTGGGGCAATGATGTGTAGAATTTGGGGATTGCATGATTCTACAAAGTTCACTATTGAAATGGTTCCTTTGATGGAAGTAGTAGTTAATAGTGAAATGATGGATTGGGAAAGTATATTGTCCGACAAATTAGCCACTGTAATTCTTGAATTTAGATCAAATACACACATAACCACTAGGACTATTCCCCCTTTTTATTACAGTCCTTATATTATGGATACTCTTTGCTTTAATTTTGAATATCCTGTACTCGGGTGGAGATGGACTTCACAAGACCCTAAGCCAATCCACATTTATCATCAAAAGTTATGTAAGGCACACTATAAAGACCACTTGTTCCAAATCTGTAATGGTTTCATGTTACCTATCTATTATGCCATTTTTGATAAGCCTGCCACAAATATTTCCACGGAAGCAGAGATTGACTTGATTGTTGTAGGGAATTAGTTCGGGGAAGACAAGTTCACATTTATAAGGGTTTTTGGTAGTCTTGCAAGACCTCATGTCCTTCCTTTGTATGTACCTAATAAGCTATTAGCTCAAGAATTGGCCTACCAAATAACAACAGCAGGAACATCCAAAACTCTTAGGAATTCTAAAAAGCAGGCTTGGCCTACATTTCCTTTGATATGCGGTGTTTACATTCTACATGATTACAAGTATGCGGAAAAGGAGGAAGAAAAAATAAACATGCTCAATCTTGCAACCATTCCTAACAGGCAATTCGATCCAAGGAAAGTTGCCTATACCGTTCTTGAAAAAGCCAAACTTACAAAGTTTGATCATGAAAAATATGAATTTGATGACCTGTTTTCTTCAGTAGAATCATTATTCCAGGTACAAACATTGGCCAAAATGAGATATAACGATGAAGGGCTGGTAGAATTTAATAGGCTTAGAGAACAGAGGTTGCAAACTCTACCTCTCGACTTATTAGCTACAACCCCAACAACCCAGTCAAGCGAGCCTGAATGACAAATTATTGATAAACCTCCTGCTATAGAGAAGATTCTCGAAAAAGGAAAAGAACCAGAGTAGGAGAAAGAGTAGGAAAAAGAATAAGACAAGGGCAGTGAACACATCAATATAGATACTCAGATTGATCCTAAGCTCCCAAAGGAATGGCAATAGTTTGATTCCATTATAAGCAATCTTGAAGGTTCACAAGGTTTCAACACACCTAAAATTACAGTCAGTCAAGAGACAGCTACAACTACAGTTCCAATTGAAGGAACCAATGACCTACCCACCAGCGAATATGTAGAAATAATTCTTAAGGATCCATCCGATCAGATTGTTTTGTAGATAGAAGATATACCACCATTAGATATCTTTTACAGTCCCAAACATAGGGTTGTAGTGAAAAGACAGAAGAAAATAAGAAGACTTGATCAATATTCGCTTTTACCTTTACAAACAGAGATGGCTAATGTGGTGTGGAAAGAAGAATTTAATCCTTTTGAAGACCTCACAAAACTTTCTCAGTACGACGGAGATTACTCGGCAACTACTATGGATAAAGCATCAGAGGTAAGCAATTTACTCAAGGAAACTGACCAAACAATTGTTTCCTTACAGTCACAGGTATCCGAGAGACAACAAAGAATAGAACAATTAGTACAACAACAAATAAATAATCAATTAAATGAACAATTGATCAAAGAGAAGCAAAGGATCGATCAAAATGTAGTGCAGAAACAAAAACAATTATCCGCAACATTAACCAAGCCGACGACAATGAATGAACAAATGAGTAAGACAAAAGATGAACAAATCGCTCAATTATCACAACAGGTAGAAAAATTCAAAGGTCTTCCTCAACCAGCAGATTTCAGGTCTGAAGCCCTCCATATCAATAAAGCATTGATCACATAGCTAAAATTGCTATGTCATAATATTTCTTTGGCTGAGCCCCTATTTGAGATTACTTCATCAATAATTGACAAATCAGTCGAAGCTAGGCAGGATTTGGAACAAATCGATGAGACTTTAACCAACTTTCTTACTTGGCAAGAAACCAGTGAAGGACAAGCCGTGAATCTGCCTAAAATTCTAGAGTCACATAAATACATCCTTTTCCTAGAATGGCAGTCACAATTGATGAAAGCAGAAAGAGAAACCTCAAGATGTGGATTATCAACCAGTAATTTAATTGAGTTAATCAATAATACTCTTCATCTGTCTAACTTGATTTCACAATGCACTCCAGGTAAATTGCCGTCAGCCAAGGCATTGGAACAAAAATGCAATCAAGAATTGGAGAAGAATGGGAGATTAATCGCCGACATCCAAAGTTTAACTTGGGATACCTTTTGGTTTTTCCTAGTTAAGCCATACACTCAAAGGGCAGCGCTCAAATTTTTAACCGATGCAATTGGTTACATGATTCCCGAAATTCATGATGCCACATATTCAGCCCAGCTGCATTCTCGTCTGAGTCACCCTCCAGAATTGCAACCAATGCTTGCTATCTACCAACTCAAGCCACATGAAGATCATTCAAAACTGTGAATTACACTGCCGACTGCAAACAGGCCTATTTTGAGGAGATTTTCATGATTTAGTTATACCACCTAGTAACATTTTTATGTCATAATTAGTTAGCTTAGATAATATTTATAGGCCCTTTCATGTATTTGGAAAGGGTCCTCAGTTTTTGTATAAACTAAAATCAGTAAGTTACGATGTTGTACTTCTGATATATTTTTATGAAGACTGGGCCAGTATTCTGAATTTTAACGAAGAAATCTTTGATGATATGTGCAGTATTGCTTTATTGTGGAAGTGTTTCGGAGTTGGAAGAAGGAATTTGAATGCGATTAATATCGGGAGTGATCCAAATAACATATGGTACTATTATCTATTCTCTTGCTTCATTCTTTAATGTGAATTGGAATTTATTTAATCTTGCTATCATTGGATATATATATGCGTTTTAATAGCAGTCCTTATGCTTATCACTATTGAATGTTTAAGGAGTGTTATTGTTTCAATCATATTTATGTCAATGATATATGAAGAATAGTGTAATAATGTTTTAATCATTAATTTTTCAACTACTTGAACAAAGTAATTATCATATGAATTAATGTCTTTATTTACTAATAGAGTCATCTATTTGAATGTTTGTGAATAAAGATCATCAAAAGTTATACTAAAGCAGAAATTCCCCGGGATATATTAGTTGTTTATAATTTTACTTTTTTAGATTAAATCATCATCCATTATCATTAGATATCATAAATCCACCACTTATCCATCCCATCTTCAAATTATTGGGAAACGGGTCCCATTATTTCCAGTCAGAGCCACCACACCAAATGGAAAAGGCGCTGCCTTTAAGGTCCTGACCGGGTGGTTTTCCCCGATGTTGTTGCAGCGATTTTCGAGGCATCAACATATCCATATGGCCATTTCGTTTACAATGGTTAAACTTAACCATATCATGATCATTGTCGAGAAAACAAACACTTACAAACTGAAATGGTTTTGAGAAATATGGAACAAACAAAGTGTTTTCTTTGTTGTATCCTAGGCCATGTCGATCTTTCTTGAAGGATATTTCTTCCAAAGATCTGATTGCCTTCTTGGAAAGACTATCCTACTGTTTTTCCTCATACTTTTTTCTACTACTCACATCCTGTCATCGATTTATTAAACCTTCTGTGTCACCCTGGGCATAAAGCATTAATAGTTCATCTGTTTGACATGCTACATCAAACTGATCAATTTTATCTTCGGTACTACTTGTTGCATCATTAAGTAGTACAACTAGTTGTTGAGATCACTTGTGTCACAACTTATATCAACTTGCTTGATTATATTATCTGTGTTGCAACCTTCATTAATATGTTGAATAAGATCACTTGTATCACAAATTTCATTTGTTGTTGTGATGAGGTCTTCTATGTCACAACTTGCATCTGTCTTCTCTACACATTGTGCATCAAGTAAATCTTGTTTTCCACTTAACTTAATTTGAAGTGCATGAATGAGTTTTTCTTTGACTTGAAGATCAATTTTAAATTCTTTCGCTGCTTCTAATTTACTCGTCATTTGATTGATTAAGGTTTGACTTTGCTTCAACTTCCATTCCAGTAATTCAATTGTGTTCTGTAACTCATGATTGTAATCTTACAAATCTTTAATCTCCAGTTCTGCATTTTGAAGATGTTTTCCTCCTTTACCCATTATGACTTTAGACACACTCGATTGTAATTGCTTTAATCAATTTCATGCTCGTTTGATTTGCTTCAATTAACTTCACATTCGATTGAATTTTTTCACGCTCGATTGAATTTTGCACTAGGATGAGGGTGTCGGATACCATCGAAAATGCTCCTAAGAGAAATGCTTACAATGATTTGAATGACTTAGTTAAAAACAATGGACTCACTTATATTAATTGATTCCCTATCAATTTAAAGCTTGGGTGTCAGTTTCAACCGATAATGCACTCTTACAATTCAACTCAATTTGAATTTGATTACAAGTTGACTTACAAAAAAATTTATTTGCAAGCTACACAACAACTAATTGTGGTTGAATGTTGATGTAGAATTTGCCTTGGAATTCTTGAGTTTTCAACTTCATTAACTTGATTTGCCTTGCGTGAATTTGCTTGTTGATGTAGAATGATGATGTTGCGAACTTTGATTGTGTTGTAGTTTTTCAAATGCATGTGATTGTTTGTGCTTGATTGAATGCTCATCACAACTTCTTAATTTTAGGTGCTTTGATTAATGTTCTTGTTCCATTCACTTGATTTAGACTCCTTGTGTGTGTTAGATAAGATAATTGTAGTGTCAAAACTAGACACAAAACGTGCACAATCAATCACTAAACAAGGTGTACCTAAGATCCCCTTATTAAATTTAAGGCAGATCTAGGATACTACAACACCACAAAAAATATGTCTTTATTAAGTATTTGAGTACATTAACCTTTCATCTTTACAACATATTCATTGAAATTTCTCAAGCACAAAGTTTGAGAACTCCTTGAAAAATTCAAAACTGCTTGGAAGCAAATTTTCTTCAAAACTGACTCATCCATTTTCTTCAACAAAATATTAAAATGAAATCCTTAACAAATACACCTTATCACTCCATTACTAGGAAATAAGCCCTTACTTTATAAAAATCCCACTTGGCAATCCACACTAAAAGAAAATGCACACTTATCTCTCCACTTTTAAAACCTGCACCTTCCTTTTACATTAGAAACATTAACTAAATATGGGTCTCAAACCTTCCTTTCACTTTAGACATGTTTATTACAATGCTATACACTTTCTCACTCTATTTATAAACTTAAAATAAATTATTTTAAATTCCCATTTAAAAGAATTTTAATGAGTTTATTTAATAAAGTGAATTCAGGTTTATGGAGTTATTTGAAAAAATAACATGAATTCACAAAATTCGATTGAAAGCTATTGCGGCACATGAAATTCTTCACTGAAAGTGGTGCCTCTTTGACTGTTTACCAAAAATTCTTTGAAAGGATCAGACATGTCCTCCATTACAGCCAACGTTGTCTTCATAATTTTCTGCGATTTTTAAATTCTTGCATATCAATGTAATTGTCTCCCTCGGGATTTGCTTCTTTCATATTGCTGCAAGGTTTGTGCACTACAAGCAACTTCAAACTTGACTGATGTACCTCAAATCTTCAAGAACAGGTCCAAGTATCCACTCGTTGAATTGGATGCTAGAAGGTTAGGAATATTCCCATGATAAGAAACACAACCGTGGAAATGTCCTAATCTGGTGGTTGGATCAACAATCTTTCGAATTTTTGTCTCTACAGCCTTGCCAATTCACAGGTCATTTCCTATGCAATCATTGAATCAGTTTTTTAATTTCCTCCAATGTTTTTCCACTGTTAATTGCACACGACTCCAATCTCCATGCACAATGTGTCCATACAACAAAATATTTATCTGGCCACACCATGCTACAATATCCTCACTCACACGCTGCTCTCTTCATATACAAAGTTGCATACACCTCCATTCTCCAGCATTCCTCCCACACAAAAAAGGAACTCACACAACAGGTTGCATACTCCGTAGATATTTTTAGCTCTCATAGCACATGTAGAATAATAAACAAAATTAGCACACATAAAAAAATACCGAAGACATAGAAATGGCAGAAAAGGCCTCAGTCTTACTGTATTCCTCTCATAACGCAATGTAATATACAAATAATGATAATAACACAAATAAATAAATGAGGAAGTTTGTCTCAAGATAGTACATCCATCTTAGACACTATGGTTGAGAAAATATCTCAACCAAACACTAATCTAGGAGCCTAACTATTTGGAGAGAATCTCTCAACCAACTAAGCCTAAAATGAATTCTAACCATGAAGAACAAACTCAATCTAGAAAGGTAGGATTAAATCCAACTTTCTTGATTTTAATTAATTTAATTGTTTTGGACTTATAAATGTTTTCATTAGATGAGAGTAAGTCAATGAATGCATGGCGACACTAGGTGATAATAGAAGTGATTGACAGTGCATGCAAAACATGAAAGAAATATTCAGCAAACAGATCAACATGTATGTGGGTGAGGCAGTTCGCCGGTTGGGTGAACGTCCTTGAAAAATAGTTTCATGCATGTGACAGCAATGAGATAGCAACAAAAAATGAAACAGAGTTAGGATAAGCTAGTATATATGTAAACGACAAAAAGTGTTCAAAGAAATCAAGAAAAAAATACTCCCATAGGCGAAAAACAAAAAGAAACGAGAATGCAATAGAAGGCATGGGAAGCGGGCTTACCCCAAAACAACTGAGCTGAATGTGCCAACTTCTCCTAGATATGATGTGGGATGTCAGAGCTACAAGGTTTATGTGAAGAATGAGCTCTGCAATGTTTGATTGATGAGTTTTGATAACATCGAGGCTGTGACGCACATGCCACGAATCTAGGGCGAGTGACACTTGGTGGGAGGCTTCGGAATTTCTCCTTGCATGTAACCTCCAACTGCTAAACATAGATCCTTGAAACAAGGGATGCCTTTTCATGTTTCCTTGGGAGAAACAAACCATGCATGCAAGTTTGTTTTTCTTAGTCCCGAAGGGAACTAGTCAACTTAGCTGCACATGCAAGAGACTGCTTGACTGCTGGAGAAAAATGCGCATTTCTAGCTGGGAGCTGGGCTGATTGCCTAGGAGGTTTGTACAATTTCTGGGTAGAGCAGTTTATTGCTGCCCAGATTTGTGAAAATCCTGGGCTAAACAACCTGCTTATGGGAAAATTTGCACAAATCCTACTGGGAGGGTTGATTGGCAGGATTGCATAATCCTGGAGCTTAGCAAGCTGTCAGAGAGGATTGCGCAATTTCTGGAAGGAAAGATGGTTTCCCTCCATAAATGTGTAATTTTCAAGGGGCAACTACTCAGCCTGCAGCTTGACCAAGTAGTTTGTGAGGGGAATAGATCAATTATGATCGATAGGCTACCTTTGTGCGAGGGAAACACTTGAAGCTTGAGTACTTGATGAAGCAAGACAAAGTGTTGTGTAAGGTTGGTAGGGAGGCTCCAAAATAGGATAAGGAAAAATTTTGGAGAGTGGTTGTAGCCGCTACAACACTTGGCGACACATTGGTAGAACTATAGCTCTTTGAATGGACCTTGTTCATGAAAAACAAGTCTAACACCTCCGGAAGTATTGTTCAGCTGTCAGCTCATCTTGGCTTCACACTAGTTTGATTGTTAGATGTAGCATCTACCAGAATCTTGGTCGATTTACACACATTCCAAGCCAAGGAAACATAGTTGTTTTGATTGGGGTTGAGGGGTATATAGGTGCACAAGCAGTATAGCCGTCAGAGTCTTAGTTTCATCTCTGGTGTTGCTCCACTTCCAGCAGGCCTGGACAGTACCCCCGTGGAGTCACATAGGAACACAAGCATGGCTTTGCTGCCAGTGAGCTTGGTTAGTACCCCGGTGGAGTTACTTTCATCACCTCCTTACATAGGAAGCCTTTCTCTTATTTGTCTTATTCATTTTTCATTTTTATTTTTTTTTACTTTTCATTTTTTTCATTTTTACTGTGCATAGCACTTATTCATTTCAGAGGCGGAAGAGGGATCGTGACTTATTGAGAGCATAAGGGGTTGTAGTAGAGAAGTAGTTTATTATATCTCTAACATTCCTGTTAAGGTTTCCCCCACACCTTACTCTACTTGACTGGGCTGATAAGGGTTAACCCAAAAACAACCAACTAGAGAAGGTGACACTAAGTGCACAAACGTTGTGTTTTCACCAAGGTTCACTTCGAACAATATCTATTTTCCTTCGACGTATCATGGACTAAGAGTAACAAGCTCATCATATAGAGGAAAGATGGTAGATAACTAGGTAGTGATAGGTGTACAAGCATTCTTCTACTTTACCCAACTTGCTTCAAGAGTCGTACATGGTTTCATGCAAGAATAACCTATGAATGAAACAAACGAACTAAAAAACATCAAAGCAAAGCAAAAGTAGAAGCGAACATGATATCAAAGCAAGCAAGAAAACAAGAAAGAAAACAAACAAGAAAATAAAGCATGTAAGAAAAAAAGCATGCAAGTAAACAACTGAAAGGAAATACTATTCCTACTCCTACACTAATGGTGCATGGGATTGATCATGTGAAGTGATACTTCCAATGTATCCACTGGTGCATTAGTAGACCCATGTTGGTGAAGGCTTGGTCTGCGAGCAACCCACTGGTACGAACCAACAAGAAAGAAAGATATAACAATGAAGACAACCACACTTCATGTTTCAAAGTGCCCATGTGACATAAGTGAGTGCAGGAGAATGATGGATAGACTGTGGAATTCTCATGGTACTGTGTGACACTACATGAAACTCTGAATCATAAGCACACTCTTGACTATGACATGCAAGGAAACAGAAGAAACAAAGAAAACTTGCATTGCGAACGGGTGCTTGTAATGTAAGACTCCTCCAAAGCATGAGCAATGAGATCTTGTTGTTTGAGTGGAGGAAGTAAAATCTGAGTGTTAGATTGATCTTGAGTGCATAGATGAGTGATGAGGAGCCTTAAGTGTTTGAAAAATTTCCTGATCAGAAGCAAAACCAACCTTAGGACAGCGAGGGCCTGACATAACCATCAGATAGGGTTGAAGTGACTCTGCAATCTGTGGGGGACAGATGGATATTTGTAGACCAATGGCTTAGACAGATTAACAATGACTGAATCAAAATCATGATCAGATGATGAGGTGAAGAGATCACAACAACCAAGATCATAAAATTCAGGATGTTGGTTAGCATCCTCATGGTTTGATGAATCACACAAAGGGGTAGCTGAGGAGGAAGGATGTTCACCCTCTACATTTCCGGAAAAATAAGATGAAATATCAAGTGTATTTCCAACGAATGATTGGTCCTCTCCATTGTTGGATGATGGGATAACATACAATGTGTCATGCAAAAGATCAACAATGGGTGCATCCATGGATGAAGACACACATGTGAAATCATGGATGGTAGGTTCACCAATGATGTTAGGAAAGAACAAAGGGGGCTCAAATGGAAGGGATTCATCCTTCGTTGAGTGTTGATGCTCAAGATCCCACTAATACTCTTCATGAGTGACAACACATGTTGGGTGTGCAACACCAACTCCGTTAGTGGGTTGTTCCTCGTTCACAACAAGTGAAGAGTCTGGAATGGATTAACACAAGATAACATCATCAAGAGGAACACCTGAGTGTGAAGACGGGGGTCAAAGAAAAGAATGCATATGAGAACTCAAAGGAATCACAACCAAATCTATGTGAAAATTGAGTGGAGTGATGTTGGGAGAGTGTGAAGGATGAACATGTGTGTGAGCATGATCCTCAACATCATTGGGCAGTGATGGAGATGTTGAATGAGAGGGAGGCGAACAATTAGTTGAGAGAGTGCCTGTTCCCACATGATATTGCACAGTTCCATCAATGAAGAATGTTGAGTGAGGCTTGATATCAAGCTTCCTCTTGGGATAGGAAAATTTCTTAAGGAAATACTCGAACCAGTCCTAAAGATAAGAAATTCTCATCTGGCACTTCGGACATTGAAACTGAAAGTCACGGAAGCGCTGCCAAAAATCAATAACAGATTCATGCGGAGCCCTATGTTTCTGTAACAGTTTCCGGTCAAGATAGTATAGATCAAAATGATAGAAAGTGTCTTTAATGAGATCACATAAGTGCTCAAATGAGTGCATGGTGTTAGCCAGTAGGTTGAGCACCCAACGAGATGGAGATTCATGAAGTGTATATGCAAGTAGCAAACCGGCCTGCTCGTCAGAAAACTCATCTTCCTCATAATCATGAAAAGTGATATAAGTGCTCAGGCTAGGCCATTTTGCCTTCACCATCATACGTGTGAGCGAACAAGAGATCGAAAAGCTTCCCCGAATGGAGACATATTCACGATTCGAAAAACACCTTGGGGGAAGAAGAAAGCAAGACTCCATGAAAGATATGCAAAGGTTCAAAATTGGATGAGAGGACAAAGCTTGTCATCAAGCCCTCCTTCTAGCGCAGAAATGTTGATGGTGCTAGACCTGCCAACATGTCAAGTGGATCTCCCTGGTAAGAAGTCCCAATTAGACCTCAGACCGTTTGGTGTAGGAGTCCCAATAGTGGGTAGTAAGGTCATGCCTTGACCATGGGGTCGCATAGAGGAAAATAGAATAACTTTGTCAACAGTAAGAGTGTCACTGATGCAGTGAGTCAAGGAAGGTGTATGAGAGGTTCCAACACTTCGAAAGGGGGAGGAGGTGAAGGTGAGTTCTAGGTTGAAAGTGATTAGTCCCAACTCGGCTAGGAACACATGACACAAAGGACATTCACAAATTCCTGTGGAGCAGTCCACTCGGATGCGGCAGTCACATCATACAAGGTAAGATAACAAGTACAACACTCACGGATCAGTCTGAGACAAGTGTGACAGTTATTATAGCAAGGTTCAAGTGAAAGGTGTGCCTGATGTCTGACAGAGCAATTGACATGGATGGTGACAACATTTACAATGTATGCAACACATTAACAACAAGATTCATATAATTACATGTCAATTAGTTCATACACAAGTATGTAAGTTAAACAACACATATCATTAAAGAAATCAAAGAAATCCAACTACAATAACAGCATAAGCATGAAATTGTGTTGGCTCTTATTATATAAAGAAGTGTAAGTCACAATCATACAATACATCCATGTAAACCTACTAGCCCCAACAATGAAATGTTATAGCCACATCCGCCTACTCCTTCAATGAGATGTACTAGGTCCGTGCAGTGGAGAAGCCAAGGTGCATTACAATACTATCCAAGCTTTCTTCAAAATAGTCTTAGTAGAAGCTTCGCTCACCAAAATCCCATACAATGAGTTATGAGGGACTATTTATAACAAAGGGTGGGGTGACCCTTGAAATTCCCCTTTGTGATAGTTCAAATAGCCTCATGAATCTTCACCTACTCTATGACTATTACATCCAACTGTTGACACTTGACTTACACTTGACATGACTCAATATTACAATGCACATGTACTCATGTGAGACAACAAGGCTTGGGAAAGCCTTGTAAGACATCACTGGCACTTGGTTCGTTGTGGTGAGACCAACTCTTTGACATGCTTTCGATGGTGAATTTGGTGAGCTGATGCAAACCTTGGTCGTCCGCGATGGTGTGCATGTACCTCATGGTGACATCTTGCTAAAGTGAACTCTTTCTTCCATTGCAACCAGTGCATTGTTTTGGCCCCTTCATCCAACTCATTTGCTAACATGTGCATGGCCTTCTTAGGTGTGGCTAAACCGACAACACATTGATGCATAACATCCATGCTGATATTCAAGTGTGTGTTGGTGGTCATGGGCATCAACTTGTTGAAGTACCTGTTCAGCTCCAGTTGGACTTGCTTCTTGTCTTCGCCTTGGTGAGTGTGTTGAATGGGTTGGATTGAATGCATGCACAAAATGACATGCATGCTGCTGAATCCCTTGCATGCGATCAACCACACTGCTCACCATGTCTTCTCTGTGTTATCTACTGGGATGGATCTTTAGCTTGTCTGGGTGTAGTTTCATCCGTGAGTGCACGTTGCGCCCACTGTTATTCCTGATCCTGCTGCAACTCATCCGTTTGTCTGTGCAGCTTCATGTTCTTCCTAAGTTGCTACTTCAACACATGCAACTCCTTCTTGTTTACATCTTTTGCCTTCACGCAATCTTCATGTCATGTCATCACTCTGTAGCCGGAGTCTCCAAAGTTGCTTTCATCATCAATGGACCTGCTTGAGCTTGCAACCTTGTTCCATCTCCATGTTGTCAAAAACCCTCCTCTTGCATTCATTTCATTTGGCATGTTTTCTTCAACTGTGGTTCATGATGTTGCTCGCTGTGATGCTGCCGCTTGATGTCCTTGTCAACAATGTGATGTCTTAGTGAGTAGGCAAGCTCATAGACACATTGACTACATCCCCAAGCATGCTCTGAATGATGTCCTGATCTCTGCTCTCCTAGAAACCATTGTACCTGTACTGTTGAGAGGCAGATGAACACCTGCGATACTTGGATACATGGCAACACTCATAGCAAGAAATCTGTTAGTCAAAAACCAAAATGAATATGAGAATTGACGCACAACATACCTGGGTGAATGACCAATGAAGGTTGCACAATTTCATCCAAGAGGTCAGGAGACTGACCGCCAAGACTGCTCAAGGCATAGTCTGCGCTGTTGGGAGATTGGCTAATTGCTGGAACTATGCAATGCACAGTCCAATCTGGCTACTGACTGCTGGGATTGCACAATGAGAAATTCTAGCTGGGAAGGACTGCTAGCCTAGGGATAGATTTGCACAATTTATTGGGTCAAGTAGCCACTATCCTCCACAAATGTGCAAAACAGTCCTAGAGGCTAGTGTGGGGCAGAAATGTGCAAATTTGGAGAGGAAGGTGAAGGATGCAATGTACAGATGGGATAAAAGGGACAAGGATGCATTTTCCCATATGAAGCAAGATATCACAGAAGCACCTTCTCTATACAACCCAGATTTCAAAAAATATTTTCTGCTCTACACCTTTGCTTCTGACACTTCTTTAGTCACTGTGCTTATCCAAAAGGATGATAAAATAATGAACGACCAATATATTTCTTGAGATCTAGTATTCATGGATCTGAAGTCAACTATCCTACCATTGATAAACAAGTTTAGACAATATACAAGGCGGTGATGCACATTCGACCCTATCTTTTGAAAAATCACTATATCATCTTTGTTCTGCACCCAACGATAAGATATTGTTTGTTTAATAAGAGATGAGTGAGAGAAGAGCCAACTAGATGATCAGTTTACAGGAGTACGATTTAGAGTTAAAACCAGTTCACACAATCGAGGGCCACAGTCTATGTTGACTAGCAGAAGTAGTGGATGAAAAACAAGAAGAAGGTCCCTCTAGATGGGAACAAGAAATTGAAATGTACAATGTAGAGTGAACTTCTCCCACTATTATCACAAACTCTTAGTACATAGATGTCCGCCAATAGCTTTATCACAACACTGTGCCCTCCCTTTTATCCATATGACAAAAGAGGGCACTAGAATCAAAGCATTGTCTTACCAATTAGTGCATGGGGTGCTTTTCAGAAAGCATCATAATGGAGTATTTCTCAGGTGTTTTGAAGCATGTAATTTAGAGAAATTTTTGTGTGGCCTCCATGATGGACCAGTCGAGGAAAAATTTGTGGGAAACACAACTGTGCATAAAATCATGCAGATCAGTTTCTATTGGCTGACATTATTCAAAGATTCTCATGCTTACACCCACAAGTGTCCGGATGTTAATCATTCATAGGGCTACATTGTTCTTTACTTTGATAATTACATTTCATCATTAATACATTAATGTCACCCCATATCATCATTACATTATTCGTATCTACATGATTATCCATCATCATATGAAATTATATAGAAAAAATATCATCATCATCAATGCAATAAAACATAAAGGAAAAATAAAATAAAATCATGCACACACAGACAAACACCAGGATTGGTCTAATACCAGGGAAAAAACCACTATGGGGAAAACCCTTACAAACTTCTTCTTCTTAGATAATCATCAAATGATTAAGAAACATAGAGTACAATGATCCTTAACTTTATCTATGCAAAAAAAGAACTATGACATCCATAAAATAGATCTAATCATGCTTGAAATCAAAACCTTAATTATGATTATTGTAATATGTTGTCACTAACTATAGACAACTACTCGAGACTGCTAAACACTGTTGTCACTGACTGTAGACAATTAATCGATGCTGCTACACATTGTTGTCACTAAGCAGAATCTTTGGAACACACAAATCTCATCCATGACGTCTAGAACAGATCTAGGTGCTCCCAGGTGAACTGGATGAGGGAATTCATGATAAAACATACCCAGATCTGACTCAAGCCTTGGACACTCTCGTAAGGCTACTATACAAGCATTTATGGCATCCCAGACACCCTCAAGAACACTTTGTCTGGGTGTTCAGGGACAAACAAAACTAGATCTATCTCTAAAGTCCTAGATTCTCCCATAACACACTGTGGCAGCATCCAAGGCTCCTTAGACACTATTAGGACCACTATGTGCTAGTGTCCAGGGACAAAAATGTTGAGTTCTGTACCAGAGTCTGAGATCCAGAAAACCCTAGATTAGTGCGAGCTTCGATCTTGAGATTTTCGACCCTTGTGTGAACTTTCCTCCAATAGACCTGTGCGAATGAAGCCAATAAGAGAAGAGAAGATGACTTGATCAATGTGCTCAAATGAGCTAGAGGTCTCTTCTATTTATAGGCTTTCATGAGGGTCCACTCAGGGTTGAGGCCAACCTAAGCAGTTACATATGTGGTTAGGGCGAACCCATTCCATAATACATGTATGAATAAAATAATTCAAATCTTAACTTACACTTGAACAAATTGGGGTATATTTAGGTCGATTTTGGTCCTCTCAAAAATATGGATCTAATGAAATAATTATATTGGTCATCTGATTTGTCCAAGGTGGAATTTGGTCGTAGTTGCAAAAATTAACACTCCCTCTCAGCTAGGGAGAATTACACCTACCAATATCTATCCATCAATCAATATGCCATTTTGGAATCATCAAGGGTCATCATGTATCATCACTGATTATCTCTGTCATGTAGTCATCATTCCATGTCCATCTCAAGTGTCTCGTCATCACAAATCATCATTGTACATCTTGATCTATACTTTGCTTATTCCTGCTTATCTCTTAATTGTTCCTACTCATATGTTGAACATTATTTAATCTAGAAGAAGAAGAATTTGTTATCAGAGGGGATATTAAGCTACCACCCTATATCCATCATGCTGCTACATGGAATCTATTCCAGTGGGTTGCTACTCAGAATATCATCATCAATCATCATTAGAAAGCATATCATCAAGGAACACATCTCAACTTGGAACCACATCGGGGAGCACATCTCAACTCGGAATCTCATGGGGGATCTATACATATACAACCCCATATTTAGCAATAGGATATCCAAAATCACAAGGGAGCACATCTAGACCTTGGGATCTCATCAGGGAGCTCAATCTTAACCTAGAATCACATAGGGTTATTTCAACCCATCCTATTGCCTATTGATCTTCCCATCAATGACCCTGAATAGTCATGTCATAGAACACCTACATCATAATCGACTTGGGTTGTAAACCCCAAGTACACTTTCAACTCCTTGGCCAAATGAGGAGAATTATTCCTAACAAGCCAAACTTCTTGTGTGTATGATGCTAACTAGGGTATACTTTGCAAAGACCAAGCAGGAAGAAGAATTCTTTGACCCTATGAAGATAGGGGACTAGAATTATCCAACCCTATGGGTAACAGATATGGGTAATGTCCTATTGTCTAGAGTTCCCTCAACCCCAGGATCCCTCCATCTCAATTCCTCACCCTAGGAGCTCAGACAGGGAGGAAACGTTGGCTTAGTTTCCTCGATCAACATTGCTCTCATCATACTCAAATCTAGTATCATCTTGTTTCAATAATATTTGTTTCAAGTTCATATAAGACATCAAATAAAATATCATATCAAAATATAAATAATCATATATATCAAAAAAGGATACCATAACCATCCTCCCTCTCTGTGGTGAAGTAAAATTCTAAGTGCGGACACAAATAATTCCTCTTGCCTGATAGTGGGTCTAGTCACAAACAAGACATTCTATGGAAGATTTCCTTAAGTTAGAATCAATTAAGAGGGCCTACCTCTTGTTACACAACATTTTGTCACTGTCCCTGTACTACCCATTCCTTGATCCTGGAGGAACTCTACAGTGAACCCCACATGCTTTGCCTTCATCAATAAACTCCCATTGTGTCCCTCTCCATGAGCAGATAAATTCCCTTTTGCACCATTTCTCCTGAAACTTTTATGTTTCCCAATTTACAAGACCGGTGCTAATGGCCTTTGTCTCCCCCACGCTGATGTGCAGAGATTAGCCCTAATCCTCACGCCGACTGGAGTGGCTGATCTATGTTTCAATTGCGTCAGTCATGTCATGAAAAGAATCTTAAATTAGAGCCAAAGCTTCCAACTCTAGAAGCTTCGTAATAGAAATCTGGTAAATGGTTTGGATGGATGGGGTCGAGGATGACAGTTTGGGCTCCTTTCCCCTATAATGATGGAACTACCTCAAGGGATAAGTCCTTCTCCCATGAGAATAGGATCCATCTCCCATCCATATTTCCTATATAAACCTCCCTTCTTCCCAAGCAAAAACTAGTCACAGTTGATAGTTTTGGCTAAGTGTGAGTGTTATAGTTGCAAAGTGTTGATGTTATTTTGGAGTAGACAAGCAAGCTATTACTAGTTGTAGCTATCTAGTTATGTGAGGGAGAAGTGTGTTATGGTCAGGAGTGAAGCCTAAAGGGAAGATCTTTACAACTATTGTTGTTTGAAGCCATCATGGAGTGTTAGCGGGAGTGTGTGGGAACCTGGTCTTGTCAGAGGAAGACTTCAACTTCAAGATGAATGGTTGTAATCTCTCTTTGATATTAATATATGCAACTATCAATTGATTTCCTACATGTTTTGTAATATTACATATCCATTTCTTAATGTTTCTTTACTTGTTAAGTAGGTTGAATAGCAATTTGTCTATTATTATGTTTGTGTGCTGTTGTTGTTTACTTGTTAGATGAGCCTAAAGAAATAAGCGAGAGATTTCTGGAGTTAGAAAGAAAGGACATCATCAAGCAGGATAAGCTACTAAGATGTAGGCCTCTTGATTGATTCTAACCTAAGGAAATCTTCCATAGAATGTAACTGTTGCGGAAAGACCCATTATTGGGCTAGAGGAATTCGTTCGTGTCAACACTTATAATTTTACTTCACCACAAATTGGCGACTCCACTATAGATCCCAATCCTTTTGTTTTTTTTAGATTTCATGATTTCGTGAGAACTTTTCTTGTTTCATGTTTCCTTAGGTTATATTTATTTTTTCCTTCTTACTGGCCTAAATCTAAAATTCATAGTAGAAGATCGAGTCCTTGTGTTGAAAATTTTCTTATTTTTCCTTAATTACCTTGACCAGCACACTTAATCCACTGACAGTCATGCCAACTAGCATGATATGCTGAGGAATAGTCACCCCGACCATCCTCTGGCACTCGTTGTCAGTTGGGTAGTTGCGTCGATGCCTGTAAGTGAAGATAAGGGCTTGACCCCAATCTTGGCCAGTGTGTTTTTCCCTTGTGTTTTGACCCCGTGAGCCTTTTCATTTTCTTTTTCTTGCTTGTTGGCTTGGCATCTTGCTATTTGATTTATTGAGCCATTGAGTGGCCAGTGACACTAGGGCATCTAGTCGGTCGCCCATTCAGCAGTTTGTGAACTCACCAAGTCATATTTTAGGTGTGCTTACTCCTTGATTAGAAAGCTACTTTTCATTTTCTTTTTCTTGCTTGTTGGCTTGGCATCTTGCTATTTGATTTATTGAGCCATTGAGTGGCCAGTGACACTAGGGCATCTAGTCGGTCGCCCATTCAGCAGTTTGTGAACTCACCAAGTCGTATTTTAGGTGTGCTTACTCCTTGCGTTTGGTTTTTGGTCCTTTTTACAACTTTGACCTCTTTTTGCACAAGTTTGAAAAAGTTTCATTTACTAGATTGAACGTCTCTTCCCGACATAGATTACATTGTTGGCCTTGTTTTTGGCAAAGTTGGTGTTTCATTGATCTGAATGAACTTCTCTTTTTGTGTTTTCATCTACTTGAAGAGCTCATTGTCTCGAAAACATTTTCATTAAAAGATTGTATGCGAAAAGTTTGTTTCGTTGTTTCATGAGAAAGCATGAAATTCTAGCTTGTTGCATCATTTTGCTACAAAAATTTGCATCTTTTTAAAGACTAGAATTGCATTAGCATTTGAAAAAGGAAGAGAATTTTTCGTTTTGAAAGGACTAATATATAAGTGCTTGTCAGGAAATTAGGAATTGGAATGCATTTTCCATTAGTTTATTTTTTGAAAAGGTAAGGTAGTGAAAGATCATTTCCGTTTCAGTTGCTTGATTGTTTTCATTTGATTAAGTAGTTTCTACCCCCTCTAGCATAGGCATTTCATAGAATTGAAAGGGTCTTGTCTCATTTAGTTGCATTTTAGGTTTTTTGAGTAGCATCACTAAGACTTGAAAACTGAAACTTAACTCAATATTAACTCTAAAATGAATTCAATTAAACTAAGGCAAATTTGACATTAATGATCATATCTAGAAGGTCTAGGCTAGAGACGTGTTTCGACATCTTTATACCTAGCAACTGTCATTAGCTTCGAAATTAGACAGTGCTAGCACAGATTTGTGCTCCCTGTACCATCAAGTATATAACAGGAGACCCCACTAGGTTGCAATCCTTTTACCCTTAGGAAGCCGGGCCGGTTGCTTTGCAAGCATGATACACCGAACACAACATTCGGGAAGATTACCTGATCGTACTTCTTGGTTCACCAGGAGGTATTTTGTAGTTCATGGTTGCCTGGTAATCCTATCTACTTAGATCATCCAGAGCAGTCATTTGATCTTTTTGACTTATGAAATTTAAAACATCATTCGAGCACTTGTCCTTTCGAGCTCATTTCCAATTGAAAGTGATAGAGTCATCTTTGTTTCTTTCTCGACTCTTAAAAAATGAAAGAACATTAGTCTTTTATGCATCTTAATAATTGATTCCCCATGATCCAAAACATCTTGTTAGTATTTTTGACCAAATCACAAGTTCCCTTAAAAGAAAATTTTAAAGCCTTGAAGTTATTTGTTCTATCGACTAAGACAAGGTCATCGTGGCTGAACCATATAGTTCACCCCATTCCTCTTCCTCTTCTTCATTTGAAAGATTGTCTGAGGAGTTTTTTCCTAAGTTATCAGAGTCACTTGAGGACTAAAATGTTGAAATCATAATTGTTTTGAGTGTTCAACCATTGTCATCTTGTCCTCTGCTTACTTTTGATTCAGGGTCATCTGTTGATCTTGGCCTGGAATCTCCGGGCAATCCTGTTCGAACTCAAGAGAAGTAATTGATCACTAATGATCAGCTTGGACTGGTTATCTATCCTTTGAACCTTCTGTTTGACATTGTTGAGATATCACCACAACATCCTTACAGTCCATACAACCAGTCGAGTGTTCCTTTGGAACTACCCCACAGTACACGTTCGACCATTCGTCGAGATTTTTTTTCAAACATGGAACTTGAAGGTGATTCTCCAGTCACATCTCTGGATGAGTCCAAAGTTTCTACTTCACACACTATTGAGGGGGAAGAATCACAATTGCAGTTCCCTACCAAGGGTTTCCCTTATTCAGAAGGTATTCCCGCCAGTTTCCCACCCAACTATGTGTCGTTGGGGCACTTAGTTTCAGGCACACCTAGTACCTCATCACTCTACCATAATCCTATATGGGCATCAGGAATTAGGCCTATGTCAGGTTCGTTCATCATGAACACCACTTCCCAACAAAATGTTACTTTAGTCCCGGTGCAACCCACCGTTCTGAATACCCTTGTATCATCGATCCCAGTTACAGGTTAGTCATAACTGGTAGTTTTAAAGATTGTCTTCGTTAGTTCCTTTGTCCCATTAGTCAGTGACTAGATTGTGCCACCGCCTGGGGGGGAAAACCTGAATGTATCTATGGTGTCAGGTGCCACTAATGTGAGAAACTCACAAGATCACATGCTTGGTATAAACCAACCCTCTTCTTGTATTATTTATAACCCTGCTGACCCTACTGGATCAAGTAATGTCCAATACCAATAGGTTCATAATCCTGTTGGTCCATTTGGATCAAGAAATGTTCAATATCAGTAGCCCTATGGGGCTCAGGTCCAATACCAAAGTCCTTACGTTCCATATGGTTCTCAAGGATTGGTTAATCAACCTTACACCCTCCAAGTTGGGCAGTACATCTAGCCTAGCTATGGCCAGATTCAGTTTGGTAATTTCCCAGGCATTGTTCAAGTACCCTTGCAAGAGAAAGGATAGCCTTTACAACATCCATGGTAAACTCTGTTATTGCAAGGGAAACCTTTGTTGCAACAAGGGCCCTCTGCACTACAGCAAGGGAAAATTATCCCACAATAAGGTATCCTACAACAACTGCAAGGTCAATCCTTACAGCAGTTGCAACATGCTGCACAGTAGCAGATGCAATATGCTCCGCATACGTCTCAACCCATACCCTCACAAGGCCAACCTCTGCAAACCCAAGGACATATTTTGCAACCACAAGGTTAGCCCTTGCAATAGCAAAACCAAAGCAACAACCCTTGTATACATACCAACAAGGTGAACCCTTGCATGGGCAAGGTCAAGGTCAAGTCCTGTAGTAACAGGCCTAGAATCCTCTTGTCCTAGGTCAACAGGTTCAGAATCCTACCAGCCAAGGGCACCAGGTAGAAAACCCCTACGTCTAAGGGCAACAAGTGTATCAACCTTATTCCCAAGGGCTGCAGGTCTAGAATCCTCTTATTTAGGGACAACAGGTTCAACAACCCTATGTTCTAGGACAACAAGTTCCATATCGATATGTCTAAGGTCAATAGACTCAATATCCTTTTAACCCATATGTTTCCTATCAACAACCTATGCCTGGATAGTTTCAAGGTATTCAAGGTCAAAATCATCCCTATGTTATAGGTAATCTACAATGGGGGTAGCCTGAGATGTCATATGGCCAAAATCCCCCATTATGGGCCCAAAATCCTTATCAGCAGGGATGGGATCCTCCCTTTGGGCCCGCTTATTGGGCTCCGATGCCTTTTAACACTCAATTACCTTTCTTGGATACACTCGAATTGTTGGATGTATCACGCCTTAGGAATGATTTGATTCTTCATTCGCCATACTGGCCTCTGGTGTCGTCCAAGATACCAAGTGATTGCCAAAAATTTGATGGACAAGCTAAAGAAGATCCTCAAGCCCATGTGATGACATATCACCTCTACTGCTCGTCAAACTCATAAATGGATGATTCCATTCACCTTTGTCTTTTCCAATGAACCCTCACGAATGCTGCAGCAAAATGGTAGATCGAGCTACCTCAAAGTACTTTCCATGACTTTAAATCGTTAGCCATGGCTTTCCTCGTGCATTTTCAGTTACCGGTTCACTATGAAACTGGAACCTATTTGCTCACATCACTTAAGCAAGATACTACGACACACATATCTGATCACATCCATGAATGGAGACGTAGATGTCACCTAATCAATTTCGAGATAGTCGATCAGTTGCTCACTGAATGGTTTACTAAATAATTCATAGCCCCAATTGCTCACAATATAACTATGGGTGGATGCGTCACTGAAGAGCAAACCATCGCTTGTGCCCAGTACTTGAATCTAGTTTACTCTTAGTTTGGCACTTTATACGAGTTGTTACCCAATGCTCCACTGCCATCATCTGATCCCGCAGCATCGAAGTCACCAGTTGTTCCTCCCATTGATTGAGTTATTGGTTAAGTATTCCAGACCCCTGCTAAAACTTCTTCCAAACAGAAGTCAGTCTTGAATGTTGCTCCTAATAGTCCATCTCAAAATCCACCGAGCCCTGGTAAAACATCAGAGGTCTACACTGTCCAGTCTACCACAGTGGAAAAATCCTCGAAAGGAAAGAAGAAAGGCAAAGGCAAAGCTAAATCCGATGCCCTGAAACAGGGTCCTCCCAAATCGTTTGATGGTGAATCTTCGCAATGGGAACCCAAGTATCCCTACCTCATTTGCGAGGAGGATCACTACACTAGGGATTGTCCTTGATGATCCGAAGTTAGTCGTCGGCGCAAAGGGACCCCTGTTGTCCTCAAAGAGCCGTTTTGGTCTTAGTAGACCCAAATGGTAGACCAACCCCGATCTGCTTCCTCTGGATCTCAAGTGTTCATGATGAGCATGCCTATTAATGTGGCTACCCAGTCAAAAGATTATCAAACTCCAGCTCCAATAGCTGGGAAAGAAAAAGAAGCTACACCTTCTTCTTCTACCCTAAGTTCTGGTCCTCTACAAATTGAGCACCCTAACCCTAATTCCACTACGTGGCCACCCTCTCGAGTGTGCTACGAAAATCCTCATATAATCCCACCGCCTGAGCCGCGTAGCACTACAATATCGTTGAGGACTTGGGTTAGGAATCTCAGCCATGTAGGCCCTCGAGGTACTCCAAGGTTGCCCATCATAGCAAAAATATTCGTTGTCATCTATCGGGGGCATCGATCCCATCGAGTCTAATTTCATATGTTTCGATCTAGAGAACAATGTTCCTTGGCTCCTTCATCAGATTGCCTTTCGTATTCAGGTAATCATTAATGAGAAGACCATCCACTGCACTTTCATGGATGAAGGTGCTTCCATTTGCATCATGTGAACTCCATGTTGGAAGTCTATTGGTTCCCTTACACCGAGCTATTCTCCAAACACTTTGGAAGCTTTCGATGGGCATGATTCACGACCCTTCCGTGTCTTACCTAACCTTGCCATCACCCTGGAAGGCAAGATAGTGTAGGTCGAAGTAGAAATTGTTGTTTCCAATCTCAATTATAATCTTCTACTCAACCAAAGTTGGACTCATGCCATGCATGCTGTGGCCTCCTCCTTGTTTCGTGTGATCCGTTTTCCCCATCAAGGAAAAATTGTTATTGTCGATTAGCTATATTTCTTTGCCTCTTCCTCCTCTGATGGAAATGTTATGTATGTTAAGCACTCTAGTGCTCCCTATGAGAGTGTGGGGGTAGGTCTCTTCAAATATTATACCTTAAAGGGAATTTTTCCATTCCCACCTCCTCATGTTGCCTCTATCAACATGATTTCGGTCAAATTTAATCCCTGGGTCATCCCTGCATTACATCTTGCTGATACTTGGGGCGAGGTTATGCCGCTTAATCCTGCCAAAGTCAATTACATGGAA
The DNA here is from genome assembly GCA_000404065.3 of Pinus taeda. Taxonomy (NCBI): domain Eukaryota; kingdom Viridiplantae; phylum Streptophyta; class Pinopsida; order Pinales; family Pinaceae; genus Pinus; species Pinus taeda. Next base: position 19,429 of record APFE031681650.1, on the reverse strand, counting down.
ATTGTTTCAGCTTCAAACTCTACATCCTCTAATTCTCATATGTCAAAGACCTCTCTTGATATGTACTCTCAATCCCCTTGGCTTGGCACTTTGGAATCATCTGATCCCTTAGCCGAGACCTTCCTCATTGATGAAGGTATCATGGAAATCATGTCTCTCGAGGAACCACCATGGATCGATACTCATCATCGCTCCTTATTCCTGCCTCACCTGATGGTCATGTCTACCACTTTCTAAGAGTCCTTTGCTCCTTTTCCACCACCAACTGTTACTCATGAAGTATGGATGGAAGGAAATTTGGGTAATATTACCCAAAAAATGTCAATTGACATTTCTATCAAACCCAACATCATTGAACATGTTCATATTGGGGTATCTTGTTCTCCAGATGAGATCAAGACATATACTCATCTATTTCAGGAATTTTGTGATGTGTTTTCTTGGTCTTGTGAAGAAATTCCTGGCATCAATCCTAGCATTGTGGTGCATGAAATACAAATGTATCCACATGGGAAGCCCATTCGCCAAAGGCTTTGCCTGGTGAACCCTAGGAAGGTCGCTGCTATTAAGGGTGAAATCAAAAAGCTTCTCAAATCTGGGTTCATCTATCCCATCCCCCTTACAAACTGGGTATCCAATATTGTCCTAGTGGCTAAAAAATAAGGCATGATCTATGTTTGTGTGGATTATCGAGATCTTAATTGTGTCTGTCCTAAAGACAACTATCCTACTCCCTTCATTGATCAAATCATTGATGAATGTGTCGGGAGCGAGATCTTTTCCTTTATGGACAATTATTATGGTTATAGCCAAATTAACATCACACCAGCTGATCAAGAAAAGATAGCCTTTATCTGTTCATGGGGTATGTTCACGTACAATCGGCCTCAAAAATGCTAGGGCCACATTTCAACGGGCAATGTCCTACACGTTTCATGATATTTGTAACATTGTCAATCCTTACTTGGATGACCTTCTTGCCCACTCTCGTAAGTGCCATGACCACTCAGACCATCTCTGGCGGGTTTTTCTATGCTGCAAACACTATAATGTTTGGTTAAATCCACACAAATGTATTTTCTACATGGAATCAGGACGACTCCTTGGATTCATCATTTCAAAGGATGGTATTCACCTGGATTCACTCAAAGTCAATGCCATTGTAAATTTACCCCCTCTTTATTCACTACACCAACTCCAGAGCCTACAAGGGAAGGCCAACTTTTTCCATCGTTTTATACCCAACTATGCCGGGCTAGCGACAAGATTTACCCAGTTACTCAAACAAGGAACGCCCTTTGCATGGGATAAGGTGGCCCAAAAATCTTTTGATGATCTTAAGGTTGTCCTCATAAATGCTCCTCTATTGCATCCACCGAACTACTATCAAGAGTGCTTCCTTTACCTGGTCATGGCCCCTAGCATTGTTGCTATGGTTTTGGTCCAAGATGACAATGAAGGTAGCGGACATGTAATCTACTACCTTAGTTGGAATCTCCTCGACACTGTAACATGTTATGCCCATGTCGAGGAGTTGGCTTTGGCTTCCGTTCAGGCTATTCAATGCTTTCGGCACTATATCCTTTGACTACAGTGATTTCTGAATGCAACCCTATGACCTACATCTTGACTCGTCAGTTGTTGGGGGGCAAGTATTCTAAATGGATCGTTATCATGCAAGAATTCGATTTGGTCTTCACTACGGCCAAATCTAAGAAGTCACTTGTTTTTGTTAAATTGATTTGTTCCCTCCCATCTAAGCCTCTCTCTGCTAGTGCAGATGAACAACTTCCAGATGAGACCCTTTTCCTCATTACCACCCTTGATCCATGGTATGATGATATCATTGTGTATCTCCAAACTTCCATGTTTCAGCCTGTGTTGACCAAGGATGATCATCGAAGGATTCAGCATCATTACCAACCCTACCATATTGTTTTTGATACTTTATACCATGTCAGTGTCGATTTTGTTCTTCATCAATGCCTCATGATCGAGGAAGCTGAAAGAGCTCTCAATGCTTGCCACTCCGGGGCATGTGGTGGTCATATGTACAGCTCAAAAAATCCTTCATGTTGTTGTCATCTATCTTCAAGGACTGCATTCTTATTGTCTGTAAGTGGCACCAATGCCGAATTTACCAACGCAAGATGCACGCCCCACCCGCTCACCTACACCTCATCATTACCGTTGGTCCCTTTTCCAAATGGGGCATCGATTATATGACATGAAACCCTCATTTAGCCAGGGGGCATGGCTATATTATCATCATTGTGGATTATTTCACTAAATGGGCCGAAGCGATGCCTACATATTCTACCATGTTATTTCCTTTTTAACCGTGTTATTTCCAGGTTCAACGTACCCCAACCGTTGTCATTGACCATGTATCCCATTTCTGAGATTACATGATGGTAGAGCTGACTTCTGCATTGGGTTTGCACCACAATGGCTCGACCCCATATTACCCTCAATTCAATAGCCAAGTTGAAGTCGTGAACAAGGTTTTGGTCATAATGCTTCAGCATACTATTGGGATGCACAAGTCAAATTGGCATCTCATGCTCTTTTCAGCTTTGTGGGCCTACCGAACTTTAACCAAAGATGCAACTAGTTTCACACCATTCCAGATGGTCTATGGTTTGGAAGCAACATTGCTGATCGAATGTGAGATTCCTTCACTCAAGATAGTTGTTGAACTCCTCCCTGAAACATCACCTCAAGAGGAACACCTTTTATATTTAGAACAACTAGATGAGACTCGCCATCTCGTTGCCTTAGTCATTGAAGCACAAAAGAAATAGGTCAAATCCCATTTCAATCAGCTGATCTCCCCTCGAACATTATTTGAGGGTGATTTTGTCTTATTATACAACCAGTCTAACAATAATCTAGGGGCAGGCAAGTTCAAACCTATGTGGCATGGCCCTTATATTGTAAAACGTGTTTTGCAGAAAGGAGCCTATGAGCTTATTGATTATGAAGGAAAACCTCTCAATAAGCCCCAAAATGGGCTTTACCTCAAAAAGTACTATGCTTAGGTCATCTTGCATGGTTACTTATGTACATTAGTGTGTGATTCATTTTTGTACAATGTGGTTTTTTCTGATATTTTTTAAATAACTTTCCTATTTACTATGTTTTTTTGCTTTGCAGATGCCTGTGACTCCTCGTGTTGGTTTCACTGATGGTGCTTGCCATAGTACTCGGAACCTATCATTCACAACATGGGCTATCTATGAACCTATCAGTGACTTGATTGAACTTCAAGGTATCTGCCTAGGTTGTACAACCAACAACATTGTTAAATATAGTGCGATCATCGAACTGTTGTTAGAATCCATTACTCTGGGCATCAGAGAATTGTTTATCAACCTGGATTCATAGCTTGTCATCCTTCAACCCAACTGGAAATATTCCATCAAGAACCCTCAAATATTACGTATGTATCTCTTTATTCATCTAATGGAAAGACATTTTGATTATATTACATATCATCATATTCCTAGACGCATGAATACATTGACAGATGCATTAGCTAATTATGTGTTCGATAGACATTTACGAAACATGTAAAAGATAAGACAAACCATTTGTACCATAATAGATAGGAAAATACAACATATATATTATATATATATATATATATATTATGCATATCTGTTATATATATGCATAATGTATGTGTTATGTAATGTATGTATTGTATATGTAGATATACATATAATACATATCTACATATACATACATACATACATACACATACATATATACATATATACATACATATATATCTTATATATATATAATATAATATATAATATATATATATATATTATATATATATTATTATATATATATATATTATAATATATATATATTAGATATATATATATGGTGAGAATGTTTGATACATCAGAACCCCAAAAAATAATATGTGTGTCTACAATAACATCAGCGGCTCACAGGCCTCATACATCCATGGCATGCAAGCCTAAAAAATATTTAAGTGTTGGACCTAGGAACTAATCAGCATGGTGGTCATGATAGAACAAGATATCTCATGCAACGTGACTCAGCAGCCGGTGGATCCGATTTGAGACTCCCACCGTGTGCCTCTAGTATCAACAGGGCATGTCTCCTACCCGAGCATACTATTAGATACCATGAGTTAGCCCCTCAAGGTTCCTCGCGACCTCCTATTCATTGTCACTCTCTTCCTAATAAAGGGCAAAAACATCAATAGGGCAGGGGATGCGCTTGGCTATTAGGGACATCCCGGCTGGATGCTTTGGTCCAACATCTACATAAACAAGAGAAATGTTATAAGCACGCATATACCAAAAATAATTTAAAAATATCAAAATTAAAAATTTGATTTTTTACCTTTGTTGTCGAAGTCCTCTCCATATGGTAAGGGCATAACTAGATCTCCACAGAAATCAGTGCCGATGTATGGCCAATCCTCCATGATGATCTTCTATCATCATAACCATGCAAAAAATGCAGGTCGGTATGACATGTGCTGACCCCCAGTGATCATGGGCATCAAACGACTCCAGCGGGCCATTCGCAAATTGCATGGTGCTGGAGGATCTACCTCAGTCAATTGATACTAGAACAGTGGGACTCGTTCCAGAAAGAAGGCCACAAGTACAGATCCAAAGCCAAATTGCTTCAGATTTGCCGCCTTGGCCTTGGACAACTAGCACTTGATATTCATCTTCATGGAGCTGTGCAGTCAATAGCATAAAGGAACTTCGACTTGTTAGTTTGATGTTCCGCCTGGGACCCCGCCACTCTATTAATGGTCAATAGCAGCACCCTTAGTGTCAAATCCTGCACACTAGAACTTTCTATCTTCCCACTCTTGGATTTCAAGGCCTTAGGGTAGTGTTTGGCAAGTAGGGAAGATATGCTTGCCTTGATTAGACGTGACTTATACAAGTTCAATGGCTCACCTCTGCGAGATAGTCTAGTGATGAAGTAGATATTTTAAGTTGTCAATTCCATCTCCTGGTCCCCAATGACAAAATTCTCTCGATTAATGTCCCAAAGGCTTATCAAGTATCAAAGCAACTCAGGTTGGGCTCGCAACCTTGGTGTAAGGAATAATTTGAGGAGCCTGCAAACCTTAAAACCTCCAGCAATTTGGATCATTCATTACCTAGGTTTCAACATATTCATTTTCCCTTTCCTTCCAATCCACCATTTTCGGTGATTCTCTCCTACAAAAGCCATTAATTTGAGTTAATAGTCATCCTTGGCATATAAAATTCAAAGTTAAATGCTTAGTTTTTGAGAACATAGGGGTTTGCGCTATCCACAGTGTCGGTGCACCTATTTTAAAAATAGTTATACCGATCGACATGGATGGCTTTGAAACCCTCGGTCAGCACGATTCCGTGCCCAAAAATTGAGCCGACCGGGGGTGAAAAATATTTTCAAAAAATTCCCTAAAAACCCCAAAAATGGCTAAAACTAGAAATAAATAGCATGAAAATGGAGGTCGGGGCTTCGACTGTTACCTGGAACTGACGGCTCATCGATTGACCTCCTCAAAATCTAGCAATCTCCTCCAGAACAATTGGGGCAAAAGTGGGTAAAAAGTATTCACAACGAAGGTTAAATGGTAAATGGTAAAAATATAATTACTTTTTCTCTTTTTATTCATTTTTCATGAAAATTTTTCCTCAAGGACTCAATAATAAACTTTGCCTTACTTGTACAGCAACAGGTGATGGATGTTCAACGATGACGATGAGTCACGTTTCAGCTCTTTTCTCGACTCATTAAATTGATATGAAAAGTTTTCTGAGTATTTTTCCCTTTTTACCTCGTTAAAGAGAATAAAAATGGAGGGTCTGATTTCAGCTCTTTTCCGACCCTTTAAAAGCAAAAATATGGTTGAGCCCTTATCATTTTAAACTCGTTAATGGATGTGAAATGTTGTGTGCCTAGTATAAGCTAACCCCTTTTTCAGGTTGGGAGGTACAATTTATGAAAAAGGTACTCCTTGACTAAAATGGTCAATCAGTTCTCATAAGTATTGTTTTCTACCTTTTCAGGCTCGAGAGACACAAATACACGAAAAGGGACCATGTGGAGTTTTATTTTATGTGTATTTTTCAAACTCTCTAAACATGAAAAAGATACTGAGTTGCACCTTTTTCGGACTCGTTAAACTATTAAATGACATCATATTTGTCACCATGATGAGAATGAGCTTCTCCTTCCTAGGGCTCATTAAACTTACTAGGTCAGATTCTTCCCAAGGATGAACTAACAGTGCAAGAATATGTTATCCCCTTCAAGCTTGCGATTAAAAAATAATTTGCGTACTCGCTAGAAATGGTGGGGGGAAAACTTGGAAATCTATTAGTCGTGTCAGTAGATCACTCTTGAACATGACACTCTCAACTCCGTGTTGTGTTGGGACATCCTCCTTTGTATCGTTATCCTTCATAGGATTGGGCTGTTCATTTTTGCCTTCCATTTGATCTCTACAACATCATCATGACCACTGATCCTATGGATCCAAAAGCTACCAAATGTCCAGTTGTGTCGCCGATATGTTCAAGAGTTGTCCTTCTGCAGTTACACTTGCTCTAATTCTCTATATCATCCAAAATAATTTTGCATCTTCTTGTCTTGCATCGATGATATGGGATTCATTATGGCCCTCCTTCAACACGATCACTTTCTGTCGACTTCAACTCATTATCCGAGAAGTTGACCGAGAGACTCCCTTCCGATACCTTAGAGCTTGCCTGCCCTAATGGCAAGTGCTTCACACTCGCTGAAAAGTTCACATCATTGGCTTTCAATCGAGTGATTTCACGGGTCTTCATTTTTAGTTCTTCTATTCACATTCCATGGATTGTGTTGGTCGTACCTTGAGGACCATTGTCATTATTGGTGGGTTCTCTCGTGCTTGTTAATAGTTTACATCATTGACTGTAATCAAGTGACTTTCTAGCATGTTCAACGTCAACACTTTCATTCGCATGCTAGGATCTGTACTTTGATCAGGTTGTCTTGGAGCACAAGACTTTGGACTTAGATGACAAAAATTCCAAGTTGTGAAGTGATGTGACATGATTATGTTGATATGCATGTCTCTTTCAGATGGTTAGCTATGACCAGACCAAGATTTATCATATGTGATCCTTCTCATCATTGGATGGTTGTGACCATACGTTGGTCTCATTATGACCCCCCTTGATGGATGGCTGTGCCCATACCTGGATCTATTTACATGATCATTCTCTGAATGGTTGTTCCCATCCCATGATTCATGTATCATTTGACAAAGATCTCATTTTATGTATATGTATCTATACTAGCTTGCAGGTTTTCCAACAACAGACCAGTTCCTCGCACGGATTTATAAAGCATTTCATCCCTCACACCAGCTCTACCTTCATGCTTTAGGGGTCATCCGTTACACAACATTTTGTCATTCTCCCTGTATTCCCTATTCCTTGATCCTGGAGGACCTCTACATTGAACCCCACATGATTTGCCTTCATGAAGAAACTCCCATTGTGTCGCTCTTCATGAGAAGATAAATTCCCTTTTGCACCATTTCCCCTGAAACTTCTATTTTTCCCAGTTTACAAGACTGGCGCTAATGGCCTTTGTCTCTACCGCACCGATGTGCAGAGATTAGCACTAATTCTTGTGCCAACCGGAGTGATTGAGCTATGTTTTAGTCGTGTCGATCCTATTATGGAAAGTTTTTTGAGCCAAAGCCTCCAGCTCTAGAAGTTCCATAACGGAAGTTGTTGGCATTATGTTTTTGGTATGGTTATATGTTACAGATGTTGTACTTGATGGCAACACCCATGGCATGGCTCTCAATATGATGAGAATTAAGAAGTACGCAGGAGAAAAGTTCACGGAATTTTATGCAGAGAATATGCAGAGAAAAATTTATTTCATGTGGAGAAAAGTTCACAGAATTTTATGCAGAGAAAAATTTATTTCATGTGGGAAAACTTACCTTTGGTCCATGGTAGTTAGTCCTTGGAATTTGAACCTATGGTTTTTGGACCATGGCATCTCGACAGACATGTTGATCCCTAGTATTGAGTTGATGGTATTGGTTTGTTATGGTTTTGGCTTGTGGTATTGGTCCATGATTTGAGGAAGAGCTTGCCTATATAAAGCAAAGGAGATCATTTGGCTTGTGTATGCTTTTGGGTTGAATATCTTAAGATCTGAAATATTGGGTTATTGTTTCAAAATCTCAATCTATATGAAAGTGAAGTGGAAAGCGAATCTGTGAAGGGTGATCTCTCGAGCGCTGCAGATGCGGAAGTGCGGAGGCGCCGTAGGAGACGCCGCAGTAGGCACCGCAGGAGATGCCGCAGGAGGCGCCGTAGGAGACACCACAGGAGGCGTCGCAAGAGATGCCGCAGGAGGCGCCGCAGGAGACGCCGCAGGAGGCATCGCAGGAGACGCCACAGGAGGCGCCGCAGGAGACGCCACAGGAGGCGCCGCAGGAGATGCCACAGAAGGCACCACAGGAGACGCTGCAGGAGATGCCATAGGAGGCGCCGTAGGAGACACCACAGGAGGTGCCGCAGGAGACGCCATAGGAGGCGCCACAGGAGATGCCGCAGAAGGCGCCACAGGAGACGCCACAAAATGCGCCGCAGGAAACACCACAGAAGGCGCCGCATGAGACGTCACAGAAGGCACCGCAGGAGATGCCACAGGAGACGCCACAGGAGACGCCACAGGAGGTGCCGCAAGAGATGCCACAGAAGGTGTTCTGGGTTTAGTTTTCTGTTATTGTGGATCTGGTTATCTGGGTGACTTACTGGTACTTGATGATCATTTGATATTTATGGATCCAGTTTGAAAATTTATGAAAAGTGGTCCTTGAAAGAAAAGAAGTAGGGGGTTGTAGCTCCCTTCCAGGAGAGACTGGAAAACGAGAGAGAGTTGTAGCTCTCTGCAGGTTGCAGCCTGCGTACTGGTAAAGGACTGCACCAGTACAAGACCATTGTAAAAGGAGTTTCTAATTTGAAAGAAGATAGAGACATATTGCAGCAGGTGGTTTTCACCCACATTGGGTTTCCACCTTATATCTGGTGTTCTTTGATGTGACTGTCTGTTTTTCTTGTTCATGCTCATTGTTTTATGGTACTGATATGCAAAAATAATTCAAAGTATAAATAAGGAAGAATTGTTAAAAGGACTAGATAATACTGATTCACCCCCCCTCTTATTATTATTTTCAACATTGAATGGGAGTGGTAAATTTAATGGAAATGGCCACTGAAGCGAGGAAGACCTCATGATGCAGGTGAAAAAGAAAATTTTTCACCTTACAAGAAGTTCAACGGAGTTGAGAAGGGACATGGGTCACAAACTAGAGAGCAACAAACTAGAGGTGATGGTAGGTGAGCATTGCAGTTCTAGATATGTGGAAAATATCATCATAAGAAGGATTTCTCATTGTACTAGGGTGGAAGACCTTAGATTTATAGTTCTTAGGAGGCAGATACATATGGTGATTCTTTTCATAGCATTCCTCAGATTTATGCAGCTATGGAAAAAAAATTGGAAGATCACCAGACACCCATTATCAGGATGGAAGCTAAGCTTTTTCCTCAAGCTGTTTCTATTTTGACTGACCCTGGATCTAATTACAGTTATTTTAATCTTGAATTGGTGGATAAGTGTGGTTTGATAAAATCAGTGCATGCAGAGTCTTTGTTGGTGGAGTTGTCTATAGGTACTAAGAAAAGAGTTCATCATTCGGTAAGAGCTTATGCATTTTAGTTGAATGGTATGCCTACAGTAGCACATATGAATGTATTGCCACTCGGGTCATATAGTATGATTTTTCATTTGGATTTATTGTATCTTCATAGGGCCGAAGTAGATTGTTATGACAAGGCTACTACATGCCTGTATGATCATAGGGAAAGAGAATTTTGGAGGGAAAGAAGAAGCCTACATCAATTAGAATGATTACAACTATGCAGGCTATGTGTAGTTGTAGGAAATGTTGTGTGATGTTTACAGTTCATATTTCCAATGACAAGGGTAAGGATGTTGAGGATACATAAATATTCGAGAGATACCTTGTATTACATTAATTTCAGGATGTGATTCCAAGAGAGATATGAAAGTTTCCTCCCCACAGGGATGTGTAATTCTCTATTGAGTTTGTACCAAAATAAGCACCAACATTAAATGCACCTTATAGGATGAGCATGCCAAATTTGGTATATTTGATGTTCTAGCTGAAGGAAATGATTAATAAGGGATACATTAGGCCCAGTCTATCACCTTGGGGTGCACCAGTATTTTTTGTAAATAAGAAGGATGGTACTATCAGGCCATGTACTGATTACAGGCAGTTCATCAAGGTAACAATCAAGAATAGTTACCCATTTCCAAGGATTGATGACTTTCCTGATCAATTGAAGCGAGAAACAATGTTCTCGAAGATTGATTTGAGATAAAGATACCATCATCTATGCATCAATGAATAGGGCATATACAAGACTTCTTTTACGACCAGACATGGGCATTATGAGTTTGTTTTGGTTCCTTTTCATTCAAATAATGCCCCAACCACTTTTATGTGCTTGATGAATGGTGTATTGCATCCTTATCTGGAAGAGTGTGTCATTGTATTCATTGATGATATATTGATATATTCTAAGAATGAAGAAGAGCATGCCAAACCCTTAGCAAGAGTATTGATATTTCCAAGAGAGCATCAGTTGTATGCTAATATTAGAAAATGAAACTTATTTTAGACAAAGGTACATTACACAGGAAATTTTTTCTCCAAGCAAAGCATAGCAATGGATCTAAAAAAGATGAGTTCGATCATGGAGTAAGAAGATCCTAAGAATGGTGATGAAGTCAGATAATTCGTGGGTTTAGTAGGTTACCACAAGAAGTTCATCAAGAACTTCTCACACATTGCATATCCTATTACATCATTTCAAAGGAAGGTAAGAAATTAGATTGGGTCAAGGAGTGTGCGGCCAATTTTGACCACTTGAAGCAATTGTTGACAAATGCTCCAGTTCTTAAAGTTTTAGATCTATGCAAAGAGTTTCTAGTGTGCACATATGCCTACAAGATAGGAATCAATGGCATCTTGATGCAGGAGGGACAGGTGATGTGTTACGAGTCGAAGAAGTTGAATGAGCATAAGAAGAACTATGTGACTCATGATCTTGAGTTCGTAGCTATTATTCATGCCTTGAATATGTGGAGGAATTATCTTCTTGGTAACAAGTTTGTATTAATGAGTCATCATAGTTTGTTGAGATATCTATTTGACCAACCAAATATGAATTCCAAACAAGCTAGGTGGATGGACATTATTAACAAGTTTGACTTTGACATCATATTCATTAAGGGTAAGGAGATTAGGCTTGTAGATGTTCTTAGTAGAAGTGTGTAGATGAACTATGTTTCCACAATGCGGTCTTATGGGATATATTTATAGGATCATATATTACAGGAACATCATTAGGATGAAATGTGCATGGATCTTAGGTACAAGTTACAACAAGGTACATGTGATCAAGATTCAGACTACCATCTCATGGAAGATGGTCTGGTGAGATTAAGGGACAGGATCTATGTGCCGGATGAAAGTGGGTCCAAGAAGTTTATCTTGAGGGAGTTTCTTTTCAAGGCATGTTTTGCACACCCAATATATCAAAAGATGTTAACAACATTGAAGAATTTCTACTATTAGCTGAATCTAAAAAAGGAAGTGGCAGAGTTTGTGGCTAGATGTTTTGACTGTCAATAGGTAAAAGTAGATTGTAAGCATCCAAGTGGGTTTCTTTAGCCTATTCCAATACCAGAATGGAAATGGGAGGTCATTTCCATGGATTTGATTATAGGTCTTGTGAGGACATTGAGGAAACATGATTCTATCATTCTTGTGGTCGATAGGTTGGGCAAGGTAGTTCACTTAATTCTAGTAAAGATAATTATTCAGATAGTGATGTGGCACATGTCTTCATTAGGGAGATAGTGAAATTTCGTGGTGTTCCAAATATGATTGTGTCAGAAGAGGCTACTAAGTTCACTTCCAAGTTTTGGAAGGCGTTGTTTGCAGGTTTGAGGACAAAGTTGGACTTTGGTGTTGCATATCATATGCAGACAAATAGACAGATAGATAGGGTCAACAAGATTCTAGAGGATATGATGAGGATGTATGTCATGGAATAGTAGGGTAGATGGGAGGAGTACCTTCTGTTTGTTGAGTTTTCTTACAACAATGGTTATCTAGACTCATTAAGGATGTGTCCTTTTTAGGCACTATGTGGGAGGAATTGTAATAATCCCATTAGCTGGAGTGATCCATTGAACACAGTACTTATTGGAATGGATATGTTGGTAGAAATGGGACAAGAGATGTAAGTTATAAAGTAGAATATAAAGCAAGCACATGACATGAAAAATAATTATGATAACAAGCAAAGGGAATTGAAGGATTTTCAGGTTGGGGAGCATGTGTATTTGCACATCAAGGCCAAGAAGAGCTCCTTGAGATTTACTTCATGTGTTAAGTTCGAACCATGGCATTGTGGGCATTTTGAGATCTTTGAGATGATTGGACCAGTGGCGTACAAAATTGCACTACCTTTGACAGTGAAAGTCAATGATATTTTACATGTTTCATTGCTTGAGATATATGTAAAGGATGTATATCATGTTATTCATTAGTATTTATTGCAAGTGGAACTAGATGATATTTCTAGCGAGAACATCAATGCATATTGTAGTGAAAATAACTCCTATTCCATAATAGACCAATCGATAAAGGTTAAGTGGAGGGGAAGCACTTTGGGCTCGATGAAGCTACACGGGAGATGGTTGATTAGATATGGGCTATATATCCTTCATCATTTTTCGGTTGAGATAAATAAATTTTCGTATATTTATGTATGTTTATGGATGTAATACCGCCATGAGTTGTGTTATAAATCTCCAATAAGCGATATGGTTGTCATGTTGTCATGATGGTTTTTCTTCTTAGCAGGTTGTTTATTGTAAATACTACAAAAATCTAGGTTATAAAGATCCATGGGCGGTATGTTTTTGTTTTCAGTAGTTTTGGTAGGTTTTAGGTGTCATAGAACACTAAGGATGGTGTTCCCCTAAGGGGGATGGGTCTGTAATAGTTGAAGGTTAAAATATCATGTAATAAAGTTTATAAAGAAAGCAGAAGACGAAGGTTAAGGAACAATTATTCCAAGTTGAATGTTGGGAAAAATATCCTAGTGGGAATCACTTGTTGTGTATTATGGATAAGGGAAAATTGACAATGGAAATGGAAAAGGATTTGAAAAGGAAAAAAGGTATATTGGTTTGTTATTTATCAAAATAAAGGAAAATAGGAGAAAAGGGAGGTTAAATGGAATAGGTTGCATGTGAGGAAGAAATTGAAGGAAAATTAAGGAGAAATGAAGAAATTGGAGGAATCAATAATAAAAAGACATAAAGGCATAAATTTATAGCTTTTTGGGATTTCAATTTCAGATTTTTTTTTTTCAGAGAGGAGAAGAGAACCAAGAGGAGAATGAAAGAAAACAAGAAAAGTAAGGAGAAGGAAGTACAAGGAAATCAAATGAAACCAAGGATCAAGCAACTTTAGAAGAAATACTTACAGGTAATAGGTTACATGTATGACTCCTTAGTTGGTTTTGGTATGCATGGTATGTGCATGTGTGTATTTGGGTTTATTATTTTTGGTGGCATGTATTTTACTGGGTTTTATAGTGGCTTTAACCTGACCTTTTCATTTCGCGATATCCATGGTGTGATGGGATTATTTATTGGTTGGGCTTTAGATTAACGTAAATTTTTGGTATGGGTTAGGTGGTCTTAGGAAAATTATTGACGGTCTAGGAATCCCTTGAAGGGTAATATCGGGGTACATGGTAAAGCCTAAGGGTGGAGATGGGAAAATTCCTCAAGGTATTGACAAAGAAATTCTCAAAAATTCAAGATCAATTTGGTTTCATAAACTTGGGACTAGTTTAGTTGAGATCATGGTATGGTGAGGGTTGAGGTGGTTTAACCTATGGATTCAATTGTTTGTTTATGGGTTGGTTTATCCCATAAGATCCCACATTCCTATGGAATATGGCAAGCGGGTGATTGGCTGAAAGGAAGATTTGATTCAACCCAATCTATGGTTCGCTAGTATGTGGAAGTCCTGGAATTGGTTGGATTTTGCATATGGTTAATAAGAGATAATTTTCTTTTTTTCTTTTTTAAGTAAATGTACTGATTATTATGTGGCTTTAATCATTTTTCTATCATTGTTATCTATCTAGTTATATGTTGCTTATAAGCATGGTTATATGACATATCTAAGTATGGCTCTTATCATATTTCATTCAATGAATGTATGGTTAATGAAAGCATAAACTAATTGGTGTTATGGTAGTTATTGTGAGAAGGAATAAGTCATTCTTGTTAAACGTGACATACATTTTTAGATCCTTATGTTTAGGTATCCGTTCATGACTGATAGGTTGCATGTTTAACATGTGTTTAAAAGAATGATAGTTCTAGTTGGGAGGAGTCAAGTCAAGTTTTGGTTAATGTTTTTTTTATAGTCATTATTTCTATGGAATTCATCATTTTTGGAAGCTTCACTGAGTTATGGGAAGACACCTAAATCCCAACATTGAAAAAGTGGCTCAGAATTAGGGTCTCTAGCATAGAACTGGCCAAAAAATTCGAGAGTTGCGAGGAAACAAGCCTATGGGAGTTAATGGATGGTTTTAACCTCTTGGATGCTTTGGAAAGGGAGAGATTGAGGCTCTAGGTTAGTGAAATAGAGATTTTTCTCAGGAGTTGGACTCCTGGAGGGGTTACGTTGCTGCTGGAGTTCCTGTGGAATGTAAGGGAGGTTAGTAAAGTCTTAGGATGACTACTCCATTTCCTAAAGGTCATTAAGAGGTTGATTCTTATCATAGAAACCCTCAGTGCATAAGGAATTTGGGAAAACTAGTGAAGTTGGTAAATGTGGGAGGAGGTGGTTACAAATGGAAGTTTCACTTTACATGATCCGACCTTGTACTCCTTAGTTTGGGCTAAGTTAGGTTTCATGTAGTTATATGCATTGCATTGTCCTTTTGTTTTTCATGTTATGATTTTATTTTTAGGTTTGATTAGTCTTGAATAAATCAGTTTTGAGCTTTGGGATGGACTAGCTATTGTTTTGTGCAAGGAAAATTAAAGCAACTCACAACTATGGGTCATCTGTCTCCATCTTCCTTAGTTTTGTTTACATATTTGAAGACTGTGATTTTCAGATGGAAAATATGATACTTCAACTAGGAAACTATAAGAAAACCATGAAACTCACATCTATTTAGATTTCCCATTTACATAATCGGTCTAGTTAAGAATGGTGTGATCTTGATTATATATCTGTGTAGAATAAAAAAGGGGGAAAATTCTAATGACTAAAGCTTCAGAGGTGTAAAAAATGTCTCTTAAGGAACAACCTCTTCTCTTCTCAATAATTCAAAATCCCTCTTCCACCCATTAAAAAAAAAATAACCGCCTATACATAGTCTAATGAAATAAAAGAAAATTTTAGAAGTGTGGAATAAGAAAATGGCTTCATGTAGAGGGAGGTGAATCAAGCAACTTCACGGGGGTACTATCCATGATCACTAGCAATGAACCAACGTTTCTTTTCCTAAAGTGAGTCTATCAGGGTACTCTGCAGGCATGCTGGCACTAGATCAACACCAAAGATGTAAAACTCAAACTTTTATTGTTTTATTTCAATTTACTATATTACCCTTACTTATGTCAACAAGATATTGATGTGTCGTGTTTAATATTTATGTTCCACTGAGTAGTGGAATTTGGAAGGATATATCTTTAACTAGGAAGAGTGGATACTTTAAGGTAACTGATTGATCACATCAATACCTACTGGATAAATGAGACTTTGTTCTTACAATGAAACCACTTTAAAGAAGTTGGGGTTATCCTAGTGTGTTGCCAAAGTTTTCGCTCCAACAACGACCCTGCAAAACTTTTTCCTATGTTAATTTTGGTGTCTACACTAATTACCATTTCAAACCCTCATGTTTCATCGTGTAGTTTGATTTGTTATTTGAGTGTCTTCAACTAATGTCGTGTCCTCTTAAGTCAATTTGTCTCAAGTGCTATCACTTAGCCATTAGAAGTGTTTGAGTTAGTGAGTTGTGGTTAGGTTAAATCATGGTATTTCCTAACTTAGAAACGTGCCTTATAACCATCCATACACTAAAAAAAGGAAAAAGGTACACAAAAGCGAAAAAGAAAAGATCAAGGAAATCTCTCACAAAATAGAATTCCCACTTTGAGTTGATGAAGGCTTGCACTTAAGGTGAGAAACATTCTTTGGGCTAAAGGAATGAACCGCACTTGGACACACTCCTTCAGGATGAGCAAGTATGTCATAATTTGGTGCACTCCTTCATGATGAAGACTTATGCCCTATCTATTTGCATGCATGATCTGACTTGTTACACCAGGGCGCACTCCTAGAACAGAGGAACTGCCTTAACTTCTTAATTGATCCTTTCATCTGACGGAAAGTGGCACTCATGAATGAGTTATTTTTTCATTATGATCTCTTAAATAAAATCAATTAATCATTCCTTAATCATCATTTCATCTGAGTGCACAACTAGAAGATCATTAAGTCCTTCATCAACCAGTGTAGCAAGTAAGTTTGCATGCTCAAATATTTAGTGTTTTTTATCATTTGATTGTCAAATATTTCTTTGTTTACTTTCAATTTGTTGGTTTTTAGTGTGTCTTTTGTCATTTTGGATGGATATTCATGTCAAAAGTGTACATTTACTCTCGCATGTAAGAAACCTTTCACATTCTCGAAACTCTTCATCTTCCACCATGCATGCGACAACATCTTATATAGCCTTGCAGATCATTCCTCTCTTATCTTAGCATCAAATTCTACTTTACATACTTGTTTCCTAGCTCTTTTATGGTAAAGTGAACTTTCTAAGCTAGAATATCATTCAATCTTGAAATTACACCTCTTCAACCTAGTTTTATTCCTAGGCATTAGTGCATCATGAAGGCCCAAATGTTTTCCCTTCGACCCTTAAGTGTCATAAAATGTGCCATCTTTTTTGTAGGGGGGTTAGGTGCATCATGAGGAATGAAGCCTCATCATCCAGGCCTTCAACATGAATCAATGCACCCTCCTTTGTCTTGAGTACATAGGCACACTTTCAAGACCCTAAGCTCCATTTTCTTCATCCTTCATCAATTTACAGTGAAACATTATGCCCCCCTTATCTCCCAAGCTACATGGGCACATAGGGATGACCTGAAGCCATATTTTGTCATTCCTTTGACCCTTCAAGGTGCTACAGTGCACCCTGGCTGATTTTTTCTTCCTTCTTAAGTGCACTAGCGCACTATGAACCCTTGAATGCCCATGCATGTATCTTCGTGCTTCGAGAGTGCGACCTCCTACCTTTCCTATGTAATTTTGCTTACATTCAAGTTACTTTTGGGTATCTTTCATAGTTTTTATGCTTTATTGTTAGTGATATATCTTTGAACATGATTTACAAATATTATTTCATAGTTATTTGTTTCAATTTTATCTTGTCACTATTAGTGTGGTTCCAAAAACATGTGTCCATGCTAGAAGTGTTACAACTACTGTGTCATCATTTGTTGAACACATGGTTCCATGCAAGGTAACCTCTAGATAACTCTTGGGTGCAAGTGTTGATGAGCCACTTAATGTTACAAAGTCCAATATTCCTATATATGTGGACAGTCAATCTTTTATTGACAACACAACATAGTTTACATAGAGACACACCTAGAGCAAGATCTACAAGACGTTCATGCACGAGACATTTCTTGAGGAATTAGAAGATGTGCATGCATATATAAACTTCAAGAATTCCAAGAAACATATGACTACATGTAGATACCCGGTAACACCATGTGCTAAAGCTATAGAATGGATAATTACATATGGATGACTCACACCTTGTGCTTCATAGTGAAAGTGGCAGAAAAATTGCCACATATTATGGTGGGGATATGCAAACATATTATAATTTACTCAAGCCCAATGGATATGCAAAAGGTTCCTTTTACATAATATGGGATAACTTTGACACGACTAATGTTATGTAGTAATTTTGTTGAGAACCTTCCAAGTCTCACCATTGTCAAAAATCAGTTTATCCGACCAAAATATTGAGAGACATATATCAATATTTGATAGGTATGTATTTTTAGATGTTTGGGCACAAGAACAATGAGGTATTATAAGAGAACTAGATATATAGACTCAATATGGTGGTGAACCGTGGAAATTTTTTTAATTTTGGTGAATATATTATTATTTTAGCTATAATGAAAGGTAGAGTAGGTAAAAGCATCATTGCAAGCAAATAAAGCTCAAGTTTTTTACATGTATTCGTACATCTTACATGGTATTTGTGAATGATATCCATTCTTGAAGTTGTATTGGAAATAGAATCCAAAATATAAGTTCCCAGTTTATGTCCACTGCAAGGTATTATTAGAAGGAAGCTTTAGAGGTGCATAGGAAAGATTAGTTGAACACTTCTATGAATCCATGTTTTTCTTGATATTGAAGACCAACCTGGCATGCCTAATAGATCAAGTTTGTAGCCAACAAGGGAAATTACATCAGATTCTTCAGATGTCAAAAAAAAATCATATTATGCCGTAATATGTGACAAACAAGGTGGTCATGCAGAATGTGGAAAATCAGTTGGACAAGGGACTGCCAAGAACCCATCGCAGGAGAAAGAAATCCCCTTTGCTTAAGGATCAGATTATATGAATTAAGTAGTGGCAAGACATTGGAAACTGAAACTGAAGAGTTGTATCATCACAAAACCTAACTGTGACAAGCTACTGATTAGGTAGATATTGAGTAACTATTTCAAACCAACTTTTGGTTGAGTTTTAGCCTCCTCAACCTGAGAGGGATCTCTCACTAGGTTAAAGATTTTGATAGTGGATTAGATGGCTAACTATATGAAACAAATGAAGGAGTGTAAATGGTTGAACACAATCAGTAAACATCCATTAGGCTGATGGAGCCAAGAAATGCTTTAGTATGACAATAATATTAAATTTTCATGGAAGTCAGGGCATCTGGAATTCAACATATCAGTAACAGATCAGAAATATGTAGGAAGACATAGTCTACAAATACATGAAGGAAGTTAGAGCATGTTATGAAACCGGCTCAAAAAAGATAGAAAAGATAGATCAACGCCTTAGAATTCAGCCTCTTCGAGGGGGAAAACTCCTTTACATTACATAAATGAAAAATTCTTGGATGATACAAATGAAAATACCTCCTTTCTATATATAGGAGTCTAAG
>APFE031681640.1:7245-30326 GCA_000404065.3 Pinus taeda | reverse complement strand
ATAAATATGTATTGTAACATTGAAAGGAATATAATGAAAAATCAAGCTGGTAGTCCCGGTTTTGGGATCCAGGGGAAAATCTCTGTGCATATGTGTTTTTATGTGTTATGCTCTCGTGTTGTTTATTTTTTTGTGATTTAGAATTCGTATGCAGGTAATTTCTGTACGGGGTTAAAACCTACAAAAGGCATTGCACCATCAAATGAATCCACCTCAGAATCAGAAGATATGATCCAAGGATCATCAAAAGTAACAATATTTGATGAAATCATATGAATATTTGCAATAGAAGGCGATACGTTATGAGGAGGGAAGGAAAAAGTTCCTAGTAAACCAGAATATTTAATCAAACCTATGCCAACATACTTATAAGGGATATTGGTTTTACCGATGTGCTGAATACTATCTGTAGAGGCTAGGTCAGATGAAAATTAAGTCAGCTAGTCTATCGTAACGATCTTTCCGTTATGAGGAAACTTGATAAGCCGAAAGACCGATGAAACAATAGCAGTCATAGCATAAGACCAATTGCAAACCAGGAGAAGGTTGTAATCTAGAGGGGCATCAACCACTTCCACATCTAGATTTAAGGTTTTGCCTTCGACCCCGTAGGTAAATCTTGCAAAATACCAAAAGGATGGAACCCTCGGCCATCAAAAGCCTTTAGAATTGTCGAAGACTGATTGAGTGTGGGAGAACCAAGCGATCTCCAACACTGGATTGACATAATACATTTAGAAGCTCCTTCATCAATCACAGTCCGAAAGAAAGGTCTGTGTTTGACCAAAATTGGAATCTGGAAAGCCATTTGATGAGGTAGGCAGGGTGTACTATTCTCTAAATCAAAGATTATTAGGTTTGAATCCTGAATATCAACAGCTCCTACAGCAGACAATAGTAATTTACATTGTGTTGGGCACGATTGCAGCACTTCCAAAGCCGACATTGTTGAAGGGGAAATAGTTAAGTCTTCAACAAAAACTTGAAAGGTTCTGTCAGAGATTTAAGAACACTTGCCTGGAGAGTTCCTCTATAGTGGAAAGGGATATACTGAATGAATTGCATCATTTCCAAAGTACACCTTTAGTAGGAGGTTTGATTATTAAGTCAGGGTTGGGTTTCTTAATCTGTAGTGGACCGGAACCAGGAGGAGGTGTACTTGATGTATTTGAATTAGAGGATTCTGCTTCTTTACAACCAACGAGATTTTTACTACCATAATCTTGTGATCGCGTCACAATCCTGACATGAGACATCATCATAATGTGTTCTTTTGAGGCATTCGAGGAAGAACCAATCATCTTACTATCTTGAGTAGGAAAAGGATCCTTCAAGACATCAAGCATTTGAGAATTTTTAACGAATTTCAAAACCTCTGCTCGATGTGGGCATTCTTTGGTAAAATGATCCTCGTCGCAAATGAAACAAGGATAGTGAGGTTTCTGTTTTTCGTTAGTAGATTCATTTTTATCTATTTTATCTTTTGAATTTTGTTTTTTTCATCTTCCCCTTCTCTTTACTACTGGATTGTGATTTGATCGTAGATGATTCTATGACATGGACATCGGAAGAAACTTCAGCAGAAAAATCTCCTTTCAGGGAATCATGTAAAGTTATTATAGGAGAAGAATTATTTGAAGATTTCTTCTTACTTTTAGTACTAATTGAACCAATCATACCATCAGCGGCATGAGACCCTGAAGGAGCTACAATTATTTGACTGTGTTTTGGAAGATCATGGATTTTTTCATATAAAGTACCTGACTGCGTATAGATGAGGTCAAGGTACTAGGCCTAAGCAATGACTTGCTCTTTAGTGACAACTCCTCCCTTAGCTACATCTTCAGTGATTTTGGGTAACAATGATTTAATGAACCATTTCGCTAAAATTTGATTCGTAATGAAAACTTTAACTAAATGCCTTCTACATCGCCATTCATGAATATGATCAAAAATATATGTTGATGTGGATTGTTTCAATGAAGTTAACAGTTTCGTGCCATTGTCATATCTGACAAGAAACTAAAAATGAGTTAAGAAAGCAGTGGTTAACTGATTAAAATTATAGAAAGAGCTTCGTGGTAACTCAATGTACCATTTGACGGCAAGACCAATAAGAGTTCATTGAAAAATACGCAATCGAATTGAATCATCAATGATTGAATTAGATGCACACTAGAGGTGATAAGTCATAACGTGATTTGACGGATCCTCTCCTAACTTACCCTCGAATTTCGGGATATCACTGGGAAACTTATTAGGCATTGGCAACCAATACGGAAGGTAGTAAATTGAATTTTTCGTAAGGTGCGACAAATAAGGTAAATCCAAAGTTGCAATAAATGGTAACTGATGGTTAGGGTCGCGAAAACCTTGAGTAGCGATACCAACTCCAGGAGGAGGATATCCAAGATAACCTGGAATTGGATTTGCATTAGGAATGTTATAACCTCCTGGGAAACCAGGATTAACCAGACCAAACTGAGGTTGTTGAGGCTGTTGATAAGTATAGCCAGGATATGGTTGATACTGATAAACTGGGTTTTGTACAGTAGGACCGAATTGGTATTGTCCATGGTACGGTTGATATGTGAATTGCAGTTGACTTGTGGCAATCGTACTTGTACCAAATTTTCCTGCAGGAATATGGACCGAAGTTTGAACTGTAGGTCCTGAATGTGGCACAGAGACTTGAGGAGTTGCACTGATGCAGGGATAGTAGAAACCGTAGCTACAGATACTCCAAAAACAGGTGTGGTAGGTTGAACAGAAGTTGTAGTAGTTGTAGCAGTTTGAGGCGGAGTCTGAGGTATGTTAGGCCCAAGTTGCTGAACTAAACCAAGTGTAGGGATTTGAACAATAGGCTGGACAGGTTGCTGGGTTGAACCAGAAACCAAAGGCTATCCAGGATGATTAGATAATTACACTTTAGGTTGCATAGTCTATTGAGTTTGAGGTGGATTCCACACCATGTTCATTCTGGGGTATGGACTCATAAAAGGTTGTGCATATGGAGGACCATAACCTGGTTGAACATAGGGATGATAATTAAGCGGTACATTTCTAGTTCCTTGTAAAAATGATTGACCAGAAGGTGGTTGGAAACCTTGAGTTGGGTACTGACCTTGAGGTTGATAACCCTGAGGCACGTACTGAATCTGGGGTTGATAAGCATCTTGAGGAATATACTGAGTCTGGGGTTGACCTTGGGGTATGTATTGTCCTGAAGGTTGAAAATCCTGAGGTAGCCCTCCAGGCAGAAAATGACTACCTTGGGGTTTCCCCCCAGGCGGTAGCTGACTACCTTGAGGTTGTCCCCCAGGCGCTAACTGACTACCTTGAGGTTGCCCCCCAGGTGGTAACTGACTACCTTGAGGTTGTCCCCCGGGTGGTAACTGACTACCTTGGGGTTGCCCCCCAGGCGGTAGCTGACTACCTTGGGGTTGAGGATTTGGAATACTACCAGACATCATAAGGATTTGTTCTACGTTCAACGTTTGAGTTCCATTACTACCAGATGATAACTCATGTTTAGTCAGTCGAGGATTTTCTCCTGAAAAAGTACCAATGAGTGACTAGTACCCCAAAGGAACAGAAGGACCACCATATAAAAATGTTTCCAGTGATTGGAAAAACATAGATGATTGTCTTGACATGATCGATGAAGGATAATAACCTCTTGGTGTAGGATGAAAAGGAATTCGAGGTGGTGAAAAACTAAGACTCGGGTTTTACTCAGGAGGTTTCCCCTGAAGTCTATGAGGTTGTCTCGGTAATTCGGCCACGCTTAAATATTAACTAATCACATGCAAACAAATAAAATTTCAATAAAAACACCTAAAGTCTCTAAAGAGACAAATAGTTGAATCACATGCCTAAAAATCTAAGAGTTCAAACCACACACAAACAGTAACTTTTCGTACTAAAAACACTAGTTGGTGATGAAATCCAACTTAGTAGAAGTTTAATACAGAAAGGGCAGTTGGAACAATTACTCCGACAACCTGCTTAATGAAACAGACTGGCACAAGTTTCTTCACAAAACCATCTCCAGTGAAGAGAACCACCCAGAGAGTCCAAGTGAGTCTAGTCGACGTCTACTCTAGGTACAGTGAGATCCTTCCTTCACTGTCACCTTAGGAAATAATCTTAAGTTTATGGACACTAAGGTTACCAACAACAACAAATAAAAATAGGGGAACAGTCTACAATCTTATCTACGCGCAAGGGTAGAGTAACAAATCTCAATCCCCTTGGAGGTTCCTCGACATGGTCAATCTGAGGTTTACCAACAAGTGACCCCAAGCTCCTCGACAATGGTTAATCTGAGGTTTATAGTTTATAATACGTGCAGATCTTCTATCTTTCCCAATGAAACATAATTGATTGTCTCAAAGGTTTGGACATGATCTCGCAATTGAATCCTTTAAGAGAAGCTTCCCAGAATGTACAAATTACAATTGGATTTATTTCCTACCACAAGATGTATCTACTTGTTTGTTTTAACTACCTTGGAGAGTTAATTACTCCCTACTCCAAGATAACAACCTAAGCTATATTGGTGATAAGAGCCCTAGAAATAGAAAAGATTGCTAGATAAATTTTAATTAAGTGTTGCTTTTATGGGTTTTTATTTAAGTCGATAGGTATGGAAATGAAACTTTGATGGTGTGAAGAATCGACTCCAAAATCACAAAAAAATACACCTAAAATGATAAGCAATTTGTTTTTCTTTCAATGAAATTCTAGCTAAAAGAAAGAGTTCGAGAATGCAATTCTTTAAGAAACAATTCTTTCTTTCAACATGGAAATGGAAAGAAAATCTTTTTGTATTTTTCAATAAGAACAAAAAACAAGACTAATAATTAATGCTCACAATAAATCCCTTTCCTTTTTCAAAACTCGAAACTACAAAAAACAATTTGCTTCAAAAGAGATCTACAAGTTCTAGAAAAACACTCAAAACTACGAAAACTAATTTTGAGATCTGGAAACTTTAAAAACCTAATTTGAATAAAAGCTTCAATTCTTTTTGAGGATGTTTTGCGTAGTTGTTCAGTGAACTAAGGATTCATTTGCACAGAATAAAAAATCAATCAAAAAACATCAAGATATGTTTTCTTGTGTAAAAATGAATTTCAGAACTTATAACAAAGTTTTTTCAAAGATTTGCAACAAGAAAACTAAATCTATTTCTCACAAAGGATAGATTTCACAATCAAGTCAGACTCATTAAGAAGACAAAAAGACACCAAGGTGATCTAAGGTTTCTCAAGCTTCTGATCTTTGAGTCACTACAAAAACAAAGTGAAAACCACTCCAAGCACGCAAAACTTCTAGAAAATCATCCAAAACAAAAATACTATTGGAACTCACTCACAAGATATTTTTGACAGGAAAAATACAGATCTGGGTAGACACTAAAAATCCTAAATGAAACCTAAACATAACTGGAAGAAGATATTTTAGGTTTTTCAAAAAAATTTACAGGGTTCGTAGGCTCCAGAAGAAACAGGTGTGGTTCCGCTCTGTTTTCTAAAGGAAAAGTGCGGAGATACCCACACTGTCTGTAGAGAGAAAGTGCAGTCCCCTAAAAACTTTGAAAGAAAACAAAAAATAATCCAGATTCTAAAAACTACCCAAGCCAGTATACATCAATCAAAAACCAGAAACGGAAAAAAACTTCTCAAGTCAAAGCAAAGGAAAACCAAAAATTAAAAATCTTCCCCAGTGGAGTTGCCAATTTGTTGGCCGAATAAATTGATCTTGCAGACAAGGCCGATCTCCCTAGTATCAAAAGATAGTCTAGCAACAAATGGACAAACAAACCTATCTTTCTCTAGACATATGAGATTTATAATTAAATACTACAAAGGTGTTAAGATCCTACCTTAGATCCAATGCATGTTCGTAGTAGCCATCCTTCAGTCGTTCGAAAGAGTTAACCTCCAATCGTTCGAAAGAGTTACCTTTAAAGACCTACAATAAAAAACAAGCAAACATTAAACAACACCTGCATAGCAAATATCATAAATCATGTCTATTATGGTGATCAAGGAATCCATAAAATAAACCATGAATCAACAGCTTATTGAGAAAAACAAATTTATTTGTATTAACTTTGAAGTAGAGGAACCTTACAACCTTTTCAGCCTTGATGTTGAACAAGCTCTTCCTGGAGTCCGAAACAGGAATCTCCTTTACTTTGACAAGCCTTGCACTCCTCCAAATGAGATCTTAGAGGTATGTGATCTCTCCTCATAAAAACTCAACTAAAGAAGACTAAGTTCCAACAGCATTTCACCTCAAAAATATTCAGCTTCTAACCTCCTTAAGTAACCAGCCGAATGCTTCTTTTTATAGTACAGAGGAGGAGGTTACAGGTCCACCTATGAAGGGATATAATCCTCCTTCAAAGGGATAAGCTCCTCACGTCAAGGGGTTAGCTCCTTAAGGTATGGGATACATGAACCTTAAAAGAGCGAACTTGCCACCTCAAGATTCCTTCCAGAAGCTTCTAGAAATAACTGAAAGAGAGTTTTTATAATATACTTCCGCCTTTTTAACTTTTATAGGGGTCCGCACCTTTAACACATAGACAATGCGGTCAGGTGCGTAGGAGACATGACCACTAGGTGCGGGACCGCAGGTAATACTAAGAGAAAGTGTGGAACTAGATTTTTAAAGACTTTTGAGAGATTTTCTCTTATTTTCAAGGCTTGATATGAGAAACTAATGTTTTAGACTTGCAGAGGAGGAAAGTATGAGTGGTAATGAACTCACACAGATAGCATAATGTCAAGGTGACAATTTTTAGTGCAACAGATGCTACAAATAGTTTCATTTCACCAGTTGCATTAGAAAAATGTCAGTTGGCAGCCTATGAGCAGGATGACTTCAAGCAAGTTGAGATGGCTTCTGGGATAAAAGAAGCAGTAGGACCTAGTGTTGATAAATGTTAGGTAGACCTCAGGGTGTGTATGACTAAGTTGAAGGCATATGCCACAACATTGGTGATGTATGATGTAATTATTGGAATGGACTGGAGAGAAGCTCATCGAGCTTTGGTATACTGTTTCAAGAAGAAGGTGATTTCTTTAGATGATGAAGGTAGGCCAATTAAGATTTTTGGAATCAAGAGAGGAGCATCGCTACGATTCATATCCATGATGAAGGTAAAGTGTTGTCTCCGACAAGGTTGCAAGCTATATGTGGTCGAGGTTATAAGTGATAAGGAAGGACCCTCCCTAGATCAACACCCAATTTTGTCAGAATTTAAGGATGTTTTTCCTAAGGAATTGCCTGGATTACCTCCTGTAAGGGAGATTGATTTCACAATCGACCTAAAACCTAGTGCAAAACCAATATCTAAGACACCCTATGGGATGACAACTCCAGAAATTTGTGAGTTACAGATGCAGTTAAAAGAGCTCTTAGACTTGGGATTTACCAGACCTAGTATTTCACCTTAGCGTGCACCAGTGAATTTTGTCAAGAAGAAGGATGGTTCCTTGTAGATACGCATATATTATAGGGACTTGAATAGAGCCACAATAAAGAGTAGGTACTCGATGCCTCGAATAGATGACCTATTTGATCAAATGAAGGGGGCAATGGTTTTCTCAAAGATCGATCTACGATCTGGATACCACCAATTGAGGATTAAGGAAGAGGACATCTCAAAAACTGCATTTCAAACTCGGTTTGGGCACTATGAGTTTGTAGTTGTTCAATTTGGTTTGACCAATGCACCAGCAGTATTCATGAGCCTCATGAATGGTGTGTTCAGGAAGTATTTGGACCAATTGGTGCAAGTCTTTCTGGATGAAATTCTTGTGTATTCCAAGAATAAAAAGGACCATGAAAAGCACCTAAGGGTTGTATTGACTTGCTTAAGGGAAAATTAATTCTATGGAAAATTTTCAAAGTGTTCCTTCTTTCAGAAGAAAGTTCATTACCTTGGGCACATCATTTTAGGAGAATGGATTTCAGTTGACTTAAAATTAGTAGCATTGATGTTAGCCTTGAAACTATAGAGACACACCTCGTTGGGAGAAGATTTGAGTTAAGAACATATCATCAAAGCCTGGAGCATCTCTTCACTCAAAGGGATTTGAATGTTAGGCAAAGGCGGTGGAGCGAATTCATGAGTGAGTATGATTTTGAGATCTCATACATCAAGAGAAAGGAGAATGTGGTGGCTGATGCACTAAGCAGGAGACCACAAACCTTCTCCCCAGTAGCCTTAAAGGTAAATTTAAGGAAATGTGTGTTTGAGAAACTCTTTGAAGATAGTTGGTATCTAAAGTTCATCTCAACACTCCAAAGTGGGAAGCAGATAGAACCAAACTTTGAGGGATATGTAGTTGAACTAGATGGGCTATTGAGATTTCAAGGGAGAATGTACATACCTAAGGAAGGGGGTATAAGAAGGACCATCCTCGAAGAGTCTGTTGTGGCCA
This sequence comes from Pinus taeda, assembly GCA_000404065.3. Lineage (NCBI taxonomy): Eukaryota > Viridiplantae > Streptophyta > Pinopsida > Pinales > Pinaceae > Pinus > Pinus taeda. Next base: position 21,864 of record APFE031681640.1, on the reverse strand, counting down.
CCAACAACCCCCCTCCTTATTTAGTGTTAGCAATAACATTAAACAAGGGGGGACCCTTGGTAAAAAATTAAAAAAAAAATCCTTTTTGTATTGAACTCCTTAGAAATATATCGCATCGCGAGAAGAGAATAAAACATTTCTTTATGAGCACTATAAAAAATGCGAAAAAGCGACATGAAATACATCGCATCGCATACATCAAGAAGCGCCCATAAATGAAGATCTTGATAATTCTCCGATGGCCGATATGCAACATCGCATATTGCAACATCGCATAAGCAGCACACAATAGTTTAACATGATCTGCGATCTTGCGATAATTGCGATAATTGCGATGTTGCGATGAATGCGATCTGTGATATCGCGATATTTACGAAAATGCAATAACGCGATAATGAAATGCAAGTTGCAAGAACCGCCCATTGAAAATTTTCCTCGGCTCAACATTCAAGAAAAGCTGTCCATAAACCAAAAAATTGGGCATGCGCCTTAAACGAAATTAATGAACATACACCAAAGCATTAATGAAGGATAGTTTTATGTTTTTCGAAGAGTCAGTTCACAATGGGTGGCATTATTTTATGCATTCGTAGAGCTTAGAGCTTTCGCATCAATATTTATTGTTGTAACTCTTTTTCCTTTGCGTGAACTACAGGAATGAAAAATAGGAAACATCTAAGGAAAAATGGGAAAGCGTCAATGCTCGGAGACAGAGAAGAGATCCCCTGATAAACGAATACCACATGCGGCGGAACCACAGGTACCAGAGCATTACTGAATAAATGCTGATATCAATAGGCGGTCCAACAGTCAGGGTAAAAAGCTCACAAAAAAACATGTTTACAAAATTCTGAAAAAGCTTACGCCCGGAAAAGGAAAAGGCGCTACAAACAAAAAAAGCATCAGAAAGGCCCGGATCAAAGAATGGAGGCAGTTTTAGATGCGCGATTAGCGCTAATCGCGCATCACTAAGAAAATTGTTCAGAAATCAAAGTCCCTAACTTGCTTAGTCATTCGCAAGTCCGGAAGCCAAGATAGCAAAAGCAGAAGCAATTTGAGGGAAATTTGGGATATTACCAAGTATATACACAGTGAAATCACCTGGTAAGAGGATGATCCCCAAAAATATCTTCTAATTTACTAAAAAATAGTGCTAGCACTTGCCATTCCTATTTGCTTTACTCAAACAAAAGCGGAAAGCAAGCAGCCGACTCTTCCCATGCAAATGATGAATGCTTGCAACATCAAGGAGTAAATGCAGAAATAGTTAGGAATTAGATTCGGTTTTTAGAAATAAGTTTTCTTAGAAAGAGGGTGGTCATTTAAAAAACCGTATCCTAAATTTATGTAATTAGGTTATTTACTTAATAGTATTTAAACCCTTCTCATGCATTTAGAGAAGGGTCCAGAAATTTGTCAAAAACTTATCCTCAGAACATGCACTTTTGTACCCTCAGAGGAGGTTTTGATGAATGGAAGGATTGAGATTTATTGATGTTTGCATTTGATATCTGCTACTGATGTTGCACTTCTGTACTCTTAGTAGATATAGGAACAAGGAAAGATAAATCATTGTTGCTTGAAGCTTATGAGTAGGACCAGTCATGAATGGTACTTTTATCTCTTGATCACTTTTGCTTATATTCTTAAAGCAATATACAGTTTTTAGTTTTTTATATGTTATTACATGAATGTTTGTGTTACCATTTGGCACTTTTGTATGGTGGAGCCATTTATTTATGTTTAATGTGTGAATAACTTATTATGCGATATGCTGTTCACAACTGTTTTGCTTAACTTTTTATGCAAAGTGGTTCATCTTAACTGATTTCTATTCTTATAATTGCTGAATGATCTTTATTACCAGCTAGTATTTGAAATCTCTTTAGATCGCATAATAGAAGAATTACATCCTGGGTTAGCATAGATTAGATGTGCTGTTTTCATTAGATTACAATAGCATAGAGTTAGATTAAAGTAGCTCAGATATGAACTTTAGATCAACAACATCCAACTCTACACACACACCCCCTTAGATTGGGAAACTGGTCTCATTATCCCCAGCCGGACTCACTATACCAAACGGATAAGGAGCTGTCAACCAAGGTCCGGACCGGGTGAGTATCCCCCTTGTTGTCGACCCGATTTTCGGGGCTTCAACATATTTGGTGCTAGAAGGAGGGCCGAACTATGAATGGCACCTAAATCTAAATCTAAATACCATTTTGAGAGTAAATCGCCTTCATCATCTGCCTCGACTTCCCCAGTACGTTTAATTCCAGAGTCAGAAATCGCTTGAGTATCAAACGCTGCTATGCACCCTAATATTTCAGACCGATCTATCATTAAACCCCCTCAAGTGGAATCTCTGATTCACAAACTTCAGGGAATTTTCATTTCTCCTCAGAGGTCTGATAAATCTCAAAGCAGTGTCACTTCGCAGTACAATCCTGCTCATCCCCTAACCAGGTTAAAGAGTGAAAAATTTAGCATTCAGCCAACTGAGTTGCCTCTTCCCACCAGGAAAAGAGCGAGGAAATTACCGCTAGAGTTTGACAGTGAGACTCTTTCGTCTACATCATCCATTTCAACTACCTCACCGCGAAGTCAACCACCCACGCCTCCATTCCAAACCATCATCCATCCCTCTACCGGAACTCCCACAACCCCTCTTCAATCATCTACGATCATAGTATCTTCATATTCCCAGCCGCAGGGATCATCTTCTGCACTTTCCTCTACTAGCGGCTCAACGATGGCCCAGTCTCCATGGAACAACCCCGGGGCAGTTTTAATGCCTGCACCCTTGAGCCCAATACCGGCCCAACCTGAGAAATGGCTGCCCAAATTCAATCCAGAAGCAGGCATGCTAGCAAAAGAACACATAAACAATTTCATGCTTTCTATCAATCTCAACGGAGTTACTAATGAAGACGCTGTTGTTCGACTTTTTCCATATACAATGCAAGGAACAGCCAGGTCATGGTACTTTTCATTACCCTTCGGGTCTATCACAAGTTGGGATATCTTCCAGAATCAGTTCCTCGCCAAGTTTGGTGATGACATATCAACGGCAACGTTAATCAATGACCTATCCAATCTTAAATCCAAAGCTATAGAACCTATCAAAGATTTCAATTTACGGTTCAATAAAATTCTCAAAAAAATTCCTACTGCTTCCCGACCCAGCGAAGAAGTACGATGTGAATGGTATATTACTGCTTTACCATCAAACACAACAATCTTCGTGGATAGAGAAAATAAAACAACCTTAGTTGAAAACATGGCAGAGGCGATAGCAGTAGAGAAACGCGTAATAGCCCTTGAAATAAGATCCGAGATAGAAGAACGCAAATGTAAAAAAGTCACCTTCAAAGAAGACTCCAAAAAGAAACAAGCGAAAGACCCTTTCGATTTGGAAGGATTGCAGAAAGTTTTAAAAACTATGTCTAATGAGATGGTTGACATAAAAAAAAAAGTAGCAGAAACTTCTTCAAAAAAACCCTATAGAGCTTTTAAAAGAGGTCCTTCAACGGATATAAAACCACCCAATGCCATTTCAAATGCTGAATTCGAGGAAGAGGAAGAAGAAGAAGAAAGTGCCACGGAAGGGCAGGCTGATGACGAAGAAGTTGTGGAATTACAAGGAATGTGGGATTTCATCCTCCCACAAGAAGAAGATCAAGAAGTATTTCCAGTTAGCACACAAAGCAAAAACCAACTTGATCCTCCCCAAACTACCCCTAAGCAGAAGAGCGCAAGCCCTGCAACGAAAGATAAAGTCGCAACAAAGAAAACAACCACTAAAGCGACTCAATCTAGCCCAGTCCAAGCAGATCAAACAACTCCATAAAAAACATTGATAGTGTCAGATGAAATGGAGTACAATATTATAGATGATATGAGAAAGACTAGGGCTAATATTACCCTTTACGAATTGAGCAAATTGAAACATCAACAGAAGATAATGATGAAAGAATTACATGCCATACCCATTGCATCTTTGCCTACTACTGTACTCTCTCAAGCTTCCCACAACATGGGAAGACCTCCAACTAACGTGATCAATAAGATTGACCCAAATGAAATCGCCTTAATTGGAGGAAGATCAAGATCTCACACTCCCCCGTTTCTTCTCACTTATGAAATTTTCAACAAAAATGTGCACAATTGTTTGATAGATTCCGGCGCTTCATCGAATATTTTATCCAGATCAATATGTGCCAAGTTAAATGTTCAACCACAAAAATCTGAAGTGCGTATAGTTCAACTCGATCGATCTCAAGTTGAAGTGACTGGTGAACTCAATCAAGTAACCATAATATTATCATCCAATCCGAAGATATGTCAGGTTATTGACATTCTAGTGGCTGATATCCCAGAATTCTATGGCCTAATTCTTAGTAGAGATTGGTCCGAGAAACTCCATGGATACTTCGCTACCGACTGGTCACACATGTGGTTACCCTACAATAGTAAACCGAATCAAATAAAGGTTGCACGAGAGTTACACCAGAAATACATAGTAACAGAATTGGAAGGAGAAAATGAAGCAATAGCTTATAATAGCAGTATCATAGGCAATTACTCGGTAGATTCTTTTCTCGGCAATTTCAATGCTCACACATCACCCTACTTAGAAAATTCAGTTTTGTCCCAAATCGAAATTTTTTCCCAAACTGATAGTTCAAAGTGCATTAATTTTTTAGATAAATCTATAAATACATCTTTGTTTTGGAAATTATACGGCTCTAAATCTAAAGAAGGAGCAGGAGCAGGATGCGTTCTGATTATTCCAGAAGGAAATAAGACCATGCTTACATGCTGACTAAAATTCGATTGCACAAACAATACAACAGAATATGAGGCCTTGGTGCAAGGCCTGTACAAAGCAATCGGGTTGAATGTCAAGTATCTTCAAGTCTCCGGAGACTCTGAAATTGTCATCAAACAGGTACGTAACACTATACATTGCTTATCTAGTCATTTAAAACACTATCAATCTTTAGTACAAGATCTGACTGAGCATTTCATAGCATTTAATATTTCTTCAATCCTGAGACTCCAAAATGCAAGCGCAGACATTTTGGCTAACGTAGCCTCTAAGCTTATTCCCTCCGAAGATTTTAGTCCAGATAGATTCTTAATAGAATTAATCTTTAGACCGTCCATCCCTGACAACGTTACAAATTGGAGAGTATTCAATGACGATCCTGATATTGTAAATTTCCTCACTTCAAATAATTGACGAAGACCATCACGATTGACAAATACAACCAAATAGCACTGATAATGCTATACTTAAATCGGTGGTTAAGTTAGAAGACTTATACGATTTGCAAAATCGGTTTAAAAGGTCTACCAATTCAAAGCTCTACAGTCCAACTCTGAACTACGAATTAGTAAACCTAGGGACCGATGATAAACCACAAAACGTTAACCTAGGCCTCGGCCTAGTCCCTGAAGAAAAACTAGCGTATATTCATCTTTTGAGACAATATAAAAATGTTTTTGCCTGGAATTATGATGAACTAAATACATACGACACTTCTATCATTCAACATACTATTCCTATGATCAATAACAAAAAACCTATCCAACAGAAACTGAGAAAAATCCACCCCAATTTAGAAAATCAGATAAAAACTAAGCTAAATAAGTTACTGAAAGCCAAAATAATTTTCCTCGTCAGACATTCCAAATGGGTCTCCAATTTGGTACCTGTTAGAAAGAAAAACGGAGATATTAGAATCTGCATCGATTTTCGGAATCTTAACAAAGCCTGCCAAAAAGACAATTTTCCTCTTCCACCTATGGAGCAAATACTACAGGCAGTAGCAGGCTCAGAAATGATGGCTTTCTTAGATGGATTTTCAGGATATAATCAAGGGCTAGTATGTCCTAATGATCAGTTGAAAACCACATTCAGAACTAAATGGGGCACATACGCATATCGGAAAATGCCATTTGGGTTGATCAATGCTGGCACTACATTTCAAAGAGCTATGGACATCGCATTCAAGGGCTTAGTCAATAAGCCTGTAGTGATTTATTTGGATGATATAACAGTGTACTCTAAGAAGCGAAGCGATCATCTCAAAGATTTAAAACAAATCTTTCAATGATGTTTAAGGTATGGAATTTCATTTAACCCAAAGAAATCTTTTTTCGCATTAAGTGAAGGAAAACTTCTAGGATTCATAGTGTCAAAATCTGGTATTCACATTGATCCCGACAGAATCAAAGAAATTTCTGAAATATCCCTACCTCATAATAAAAAAGCCATGCAATCTTTCCTTGGTCAAATCAATTTTGTAAAGAGATTCGTTCCATATTGTTCACAAATTGTATCTCCTTTGCAAAACATGATTAAAAAGAATTCAAATTTTAAATGGGGTCAAGATGAACATGAAGCATTCAACCTGATCAAGCAAGCTATTATTAATGCTCCGTCTTTAGCAACCCCGAATTTTTCAGAATCTTTTACTTTATACACATTTGCCTCAGAGAAATCATATGCTGCGATTCTAACTCAAGCAAATCAAGAAAAACCGGAAGCTCCAATCGCGTTTTTAGCTCAAATTTACAAGGTGTTGAACTCAATTATTCTAACGTGGAGAAACAGGCTTATGCCGTTTTCAAAGCTGTCAAATATTTCAGACCTTTCTTACTTAAAACCCATACTAAGATCATAGTACCGTTTCCAGCAGTAAGAAATCTTCTAGTACAGAAGGATGTGGGTGAGAAAAGGGCCAATTGGATCATTGCTTTGCAGGAATACGGCCTTGAAATCAAACCAGCAAACATTGTAAGAGGTCAAGGCTTCTGCAAAATGTTGGCTGGAGCGTCGCAAATTTCTAAAAATTCATCTGAAGAGGTACAAGTGTGTGAGGTAAGCCTAAACGATGTAGAATCATTGTACGCTGACATCATTTATTTTCTTAAGAACAGGTATGCTCCAACACACCTTGATCACACTAAGAAATGAGCTCTGAGATTAAAAGCTAAACAATATCAACTCATAAATAATATTCTTTTTAGAAAAAATTATGATTATGTTCTTCTCAGATGTCTGGAAAAAGCTGAAACTGAAAAGGTTTTGTAGGAACTCCATGATGGACCACAGGGAAAATTTTAAGAACCCCCCCTAAATTTATAAGTATAATAAATGGGCGAATCTCCATGGTATATAGGAAAAATAGAAGGCGATTTTATCAATAATATAATATGTATATATAATTTTTTGGCGAATCCCTCACCAGGCATGGAGAATATTTTACTCGATTATAAAATCTTGTAAGATCGTGGTATTACCATGGGTTATCATAAACCTGGAGCGTAAAAATTACTATTAGTAACTTGCAAAAATTACTAAAATTAATAGTTATTTTTTCACTCTATACTAGTTTGCATATCACGATATTTGATACCTCTCACGGGTTAGTAGATCCAGAGTAAAGATGGATCTATGCTGGTTTAATTCCCCCATTTAAATAAACTACATTCCATACCATGTGCCATTTTGGTGAATACCATGGGTCAATACCATGTGCCATTTTTATTTCTATTAATACTAATATTAGGGTTAACAATGTTTTTTTGCATGGTATTTGTCCCATAGTATTTTGCCCATAGGTTTCACCTAAATATAACACATTTTTTCAGTGTTCGTAAATATAAGGTGACTTATGGAGTAAATATAAAAATATGTTTTATTTGTTTACCATACCTCTCTTTTATTTATATTTTTATTAATTTACCATACATCTTTTACGTATTTGGCCCATAGGATTCACTTAAATAAAACCTCTTTCTTGAGCCTTCATAAATAGAACGAGGGTCATGGACTAAATATAAAAAGAGGTTTTATTTATTTACCATATGTCTAGTTTATTTATATTTTAATTTATTTACCATACCTTTTGAGTAAGTATAAAAAGACGTTTTATTTATTTACCATACCACCACTTACATTTTTATTTGTTTACACCCTTGCATGTATATTTGCATGTATATAAGGTGACTTATGAAGTAAATATAAAAAATATTTTATTTATTTACCATACTTATCATTTATTTATATTTTTATTAATTTACCATACCTCTTTTATAAATATGGTATTTGGCCCATAGGATTCACTTAAATAAAACATATTCTTGAAAATGGGCGAATGGATTCACTTAGATAAAACCTATTCTTGAAAATGGGCGAATCGCAGGTTGTAACTCCTAATTTCAAGGGCTAAATTTACCTATTTTACCATCTTCCTTAAAATAAGGTGGGCTATTTGAGGTGATTTGTAAAAATGTACTATGATACAAAATATTCGCCCACTAAAAATTTTAAACCCCTTAATTTCGCCAAAGGGCAAACATTCGCCCCTAAAATTTTCTATGATGGACCAGCAGGCAGACACTACGCTGGAGATGCTACTGCACATAAAATCTTACATGCAAGATATTACTGGCCTACGTTGTTCAAAGACTCACATAGTTACGCGAGGAAATGCCAAGTCTGCCAAACTACTGCTGGGAGACAAAGGAAACCGTACCTACCACTATAGCCGGTAAACATCGAGCAACCGTTTTCTCAGTGGGGCTTGGACATAATAGGTGAGATTGTTCCTCACTCTTCTAAGCAGCATAGATACATCCTCACGGCAACAGATTATTTTACTAAATGGGTAGAAGCAGTTCCTCTCAAGACAGCTAATTCTGAAAACATTATTGAATTCATAGATCAATTTATAATCACTAGGTTTGGATTGCCATCAGCTTTAATGTTTGATAATGCATCATACTTTTCTGGAAATGCAATGACGGTTTGCACTTAAAAGAGGGTTCAAACTAAAATATTCAGCCAATTACTATCCGCAAGGTAATGGGTTAGCTCAGTCAACAAACAAAAACCTAATCAGGATTATTAAAAGAACAGTTGACCAAAACCAAAAGAATTGGCATAAAGCTTTGATAAATGCTCTATGGGCAGATAGAATAACGAAAAAAGCTTCGATTAGCACTTCTCCCTTTAATTTGGTTTATGGGAAAGAAGTGGTTCTTCCAACTCACTTAGTCACTCCCTCCTTGTCTTTAATGCAATACATTGATGAAGTACCTACTTCCTCCATACAACTAAGACAAATGGAAATAATTAAATTAGAAGAACAATGAGAACAAGCTAAGAAAACCCATGCTCATCATCAAGTGCTAATAAAATCCTCTTTTGATTCAAACATAATGACCAGAAAAATTTTTCAGATGGGAGATTTAGTTTTAAAATGGGATAAGGCACATGAAGAAAAAGGCAAACATACAAAATTTCAAAAGATGTGGCTTGGTCCTTTTTAGATTGTTGAAGTCATAGGTCCATCAATGTTTGTCTTACAGGATTTAGCAGGTAGAAGGGATTCTCTACTTGTTAATGGACAAATCCTTAAAATATATTTTCCATAGAAGATCATTCTTCTATTTTTTAGAATAAGTTTTATTTTTCTTTTCTTTGTCATAATAAAACCAGTTGTGAATGTTTACTATAGGTATTCATGGAAAAGACACCAATTCTCTTTAAGATTTTGAGCTTTCTGCTTTTATAAACGACAAAATTTTTAAAGAACCTGATCTTTATTATTGACAGATACAATTGAAAACTTTAGCCTAGATATGATGCTAGTTTCAACTTCGGAAAAAAATAAATAAATAAATAAAAAATAAAATAAAATAAAATAAAATAAAATAAAATTTGACGAAAGCAACCTTTGGTGAAGAAATTGTTTTATATCAGCACAATGAAAGGTATCAATAACAAAATAGGGATTCTCTATAAAACAGTTGCTTTCAAAATCTATTATTGAAGTTCAGAGCTTTTTTAAGGAAAGCAATGACTTCCTCCCTATTAAAGAAAATCGCAACATTCAGAGGAACAACCCAAGAAGCACTATATCTTAAAGAATAAGAGGTTTCATCACGAGCCAGCTTATCATGATCACAGATATTATAACTTGTTGACTTTGCCAATATTGTCCATCAAAACAGGGCGATGACTCAAGATTGTTAAAATCAAAAGACAAGGGGTCTCACCACGAGCCAGCTTATTCAGCAAGAGTGTAAATCAAGTGTATGACTGTGTCATAATTTGGCTACCAAACCAAGACATTGTTCTTTAAAGAAAAAAAAAAAAAAAAAGTGTAAATGCGGGTTTTTTCCTTTGGAAGATGTAGATCACCTTGAGCAAGATAAAGGATCATTATTGGGTAACAGGTAACCCTGTCGAGGCTATGGACGCCTGCTGGCAGCAGAGGCTCTACCTATGACAAACGAGCATATTTTAAAGGCTGGCATACAGAGAATACTTTATTTTATCCTTACAAGACCAAGCAATGGCTGATGTAAATACAAGGACAAGTCTGAGGAAGCAAACAATTAGAATAAAAAGAGTTTGAAACAGAATATCATTGATAGAATAAAGCATAATGTACTCTATCTATCCATAATAAAGTTTGGTTTATGAAAATTTTTCTGTTTTGGAAGTAAGTTTCAATAGAGAAGCAGAGATAACGAGTTCTTCCAAGTGAATCGCCATTGTTGTGGCCACCAAAAACCCCCCTCCTTATTTAGTGTTAGCAATAACATTAAACAAGGGGGGACCCTTAGTAAAAAATTCAAAAAAAATCCTTTTTGTATTGAACTCCTTAGAAATATATCGCATCGCGAGAAGAGAGTAAAACATTTCTTTATGAGCACTATAAAAAATGCGAAAAAGCGACGCGAAATCCATCGCATCGCATACATCAAGAAGCACCCATAAATGAATATCTTGAGAATTCTCCAATGGCCGATATGCAACATCGCATATCGCAACATCGCATAAGAAGCACACAATAGTTTAACATGATCTGTGATCTTGCGATAATTGCGATGTTGCGATAATTGCGATGTTGCGATGAATGCGATCTGCGATCTGCGATATCACGATCTTGACGAAAATGTGATAACGCGATAATGAAATGCAAGTTGCAGGAACTGCCCATTGAAAATTTTCCTCGGCTCAACATTCAAGAAAAGCTGTCCATAAACCAAAAAATAGGGCGCGCGCCTTAAACAATATTAATGAACGTACGCAAAAGCGTTAATGAATGACAGTTTTATGTTTTTCGAAGAGTCAGTTCACAATGGGTGGCATTATTTTATGCATTCGTAGAGCTTAGATCTTTCACGTCAATATTTATTGTTGTAACTCTTTTTCCTTTGCGTGAACTGCAGGAATGAAAAACAGGAAACATCTAAGGAAAAAAGGGAAAGCGTCAATGCTCGAAGATAGAGAAGAGATGCCCTCATAAACGAATACCACATGCGGCGGAACCACAGGTTCCAGAGCATTACTGAATAAATGCTGATATCAATAGGTGATCCAACACTCAGGGTAAAAAGCTCACAAAAAATAGCATGTTTACAAAATTCTGAAAAAACTTACGCCCGGAAAAGGAAAAGGCACTACAGAGAAAAAGACACATCAGAAAGGCCGGGATCAAAGAACGGAGGCAGTTTTTGATGCGCGATTAGCGCTTAGCGCTAATCACGCATCGCTAAGAAAATTGTTCAGAAATCAAAGTCCCTAACTTGCGTAGTCATTCGCAAGTCCGGAAGCCAAGATAGCAAAAGTAGAAGCAATTTGAGGGAAATTTGGGATGTTACCAAGTATATACGCAGTGAAATCACCTGGCAAGAGGATGATCCCCAAAAATATCTTCTAATTTACGAAAAGCTAGTACCAGCACTTGCCATTCCTATTTGCTTTACTCAAACAAATGCGAAAAGCAACCAGCCGACTCTTCTCAGGCAAATGATGAATGCTTGCAACATCAAGGAGTAAATGCATAAATAGTTAGGAATTAGATTCAGTTTTAGAAATAAGTTTTATTAGAAAGAGGGTGGTCATTTAAAAAACCGTATCCTAAATTTATGTAATTAGGTTATTTAGTTAACAGTATTTAAACCCTTCTCATGCATTTAGAGAAGGGTTCAGAAATTTGTCAAAAACTTATCCTCAGAACATGCACTTTTGTACCCCCAAAGGAGGTTTTGATGAATGGAAGGATCGAGATTTATTGATGTTTGCATTTGATATCTGCTACTGATGTTGCACTTCTGTACTCTTAGTAGATATTGGAACAAGGAAAGATAAATCATTGTTTCTTGAAGCTTATGAGTAGGACCAGTCATAAATGGTACTTTTATCTCTTGATCATTTATGCTTATATTCTTAAAGAAATATACAGATTTTAGTTGTTTATATGTTATTACATGAATGTTTGTGTTACCATTTGGCATTTCTGTATGGTGGAGCCATTTATTTATGTTTAATGTGTGAATAACTTATTATGCAATATGTTGTTCACAACTGTTTTGCCTAACTTTTTATGCAAAGTGGTTCATCTTAACTGATTTCTATTCTTATGATTGCTGAATGATCTTTATTACCAGCTATTATTTGAAATCTCTTTAGATCGCATAATAGAAGAATTACACCTCGGGTTAGCATAGATTAGATGTGTTGTTTTCATTAGATTACAATAGCATAGAGTTAGATTAAAGTAGCTCAGATATGAACTTTAGATCAGCAACATCCAACTCTGCACACACACACCCTTAGATTGGGAAACTGGTCCCATTATCCCCAGTCGGACTCACTATACCAAACGGATAAGGAGCTGTCAACCAAGGTCCGGACCGGGTGAGTATCTCCCTTGTTGTCAACCTGATTTTCAGGGCTTCAACATATTTGGCGCTAGAAGGAGGGCTTGAACTATGAATGGCACCTAAAACTAAATCTAAATACCATTCTGAGAATAAATCGCCCTCATCATCTCCCCTGACTTCCCCAGTACGTTTAAATCTAGAATCACAAGTCACTCGATTATCAAACGCTGCTACACACCCTAATATTTCAGACCAATATATCATTAAAACCCCTGAAGTTGAATCCCTGATTCGCAAACTTCAGGAATTTTTCATTTCTCCTCAAAGGTCTGATAACTCTCAAAGCAGTGTGACTTCGCAGTACAATCCTGCTCATCCCCTGACCAGGTGGAGTGAAAAATTTGGCATTGAGCCAACTGAGTTGCCTCTTCCCACCAGGAAAAGAGCCAGGAAATTACCACTAGAGTCTGACAGTGAGACTCTTTCGTCTACATCATCCATTTCAATTTCCTCACCGCGAAGTCAACCACCCACGCCTCCATTCCAAACCATCATCCATCTGTCTACCGGAACTCCCACAACCCCTCTTCAATCATCTACGATCATAGTATATTCATCTTCCCAGCCATAGGGATCATCTTCTGCACTTTCCTCTACTAGCAGCTCAGCGAAGGCCCAGTCTCCATGGAACAACCCCGGGGCAGTTTTAATGCCTGCACCCTTGAGTCCCATACCGGCCCATCCTGAGAAATGGCTGCCCAAATTCAATCCAGAAGCAGGCATGTTAGCAAAAGAACACATAAACAATTTCATGCTTTCTATCAATCTCAACAGAGTTACTAATGAATACGCTGTTGTTCGGCTTTTTCCCTATACAATGCAAGGAACAGCTGGGTCATGGTACTTTTCATTACCCTCCGGGTCTATCACAAGTTGGGATATCTTCCAGAATCAGTTCCTCACCAAGTTTGGTGATGACAGATCAACGGCAATGTTAATCAATGACCTATCCAATCTTAAAGCCAAAGCTATAGAACCTATCAAAGATTTCAATTTACGATTCAATAAAATTCTCAACAAAATTCCTACTGCTTCCCGACCCGGTGAAGAAGTACGATGTGAATGGTATATTACTGCTTTACCATCGAACACAGCAATCTTCGTGGACAGAGCAAATAAAACAACCTTAGTTGAAAACATGACAGAGGCGATAGCAGTAGAGAAACGCGTAATAGCCCTGGAAAAAAGATCCACGATAGAAGAACGCAAATCTAAAAAAGTCACCTTTAAAGAAGACTCCAAAAAGAAACAAGCGAAAGACCCTTTCGATTTGGAAGGATTGCAGAAATTTTTAAAAACTATGTCTAATGAGATGGTTGACATAAAAAAACAGGTAGCAGAAACTTCTTCAAAAAAGTCCTATAGAGCTTTTAAAAGAGGTCCTTCAATGGATATAAAACCACCCAATGCCATTCCAAACGCTGAATCCGAGGAAGAGGAAGTAGAAGAAGAAAGTGCCACTGAAGGGCGGACTGATGACGAAGAAGTTGTGGAATTACAAGGAATGTGGGATTTCATCCTCCCACAAGAAGAAGATCAAGAAGTATTTCCAGTTAGCACACGAAGCAAAAACCAGCTTGATCCTCCCCAAACTACCCCTAAGCAGAAGAGCGCAAGCCCTGCAACAAAAGATGAAGTCGCAACAAAGAAAACAACCACTAAAGCGACTCAATCTAGCCCAGTCCAAGCAGATCAAACAACTCCATCAAAAACATTGATAGTGTCGGATGAAATGTACAATATTATAGATGATATGAAAGGCTAGGGCTAATATTACCCTTTACGAATTGAGCAAATTGAAACATCAACAGAAGATAATGATGAAAGAATTACATGCCGTACCCATTGCATCTTTGCCTACTG
>APFE031681638.1:0-10249 GCA_000404065.3 Pinus taeda | reverse complement strand
CATAACATCGTGTAAATGGTTTATCATTTGACACGTGGCATGATAGGCAAGCCAAAGCAATGGATAGGAACGAGACCTGGAATGTACATGCATGGTGAAAAATTCATTCTACAGCAAATCAAAAGCTACTGGTTATGCGGTCAACGCTGGTCAAACCCCACCCTTATGGTTACAAAGGCAGTAAAAAGCCATGGTTTCCCAAACTAGTTTCGTTTTGTTTTTGGGAATCGGTTTAGATTGGAAATGGCCAAAAATCACTCCATTGTAAAAGCATAAAATCTGCTTAATGAATGTACATTCGATTCAGATAGGGACAAGTAGATAAAGACTATGTATTATTTTTTTTCAAAAACAGTTACGATTATTATCTCTGTGTATTGTTTGAGAACAGAACTCTTGTATGTGATTGCAATCTTCAGAACTTAATTACAGTGACCGTGTTAATCTAATAGCGTTTATGCATTAATACTCTCGTTGCTTGAGTTTACTTCAGTGTGCCATTGAAGCATGGATGGGCCTTGCGTGGATTGGTATACTGTTAATTTCATTTCCTTAGCAGTTTTTGAATTTGAATAGTGTGCATAGTGTTTAGTTTTATTTCCATGGTTATGATTTTGTCTATTTGATTAGAAATTCTCACAAATGGTATTTATGGTGATATATTGAAGATTTTATCGTTAGATCATTGAACCATATCTTGTAAGATATTTGATCCATCGTTATATTTTAAAGCATCTCCATAGACTATGTTTTCATCCATTTAAAATTCAGTGTGCTTTTGATTTTTCATGAATGCTTAAATGTTAACTAGACAGAGCTTTTGTGCATAGCATCCTTGTAAGAGGCTTAAAATATTAGTCTAGCAATACGTTGTACCTTTAGGACAGTTAGATAAATTACGTGATCTGAGTGTTAAGGTGAGAGGAAACATATCTTAACCTTCTGTAAAGGAGTATTGTAGCTTATCATAATAAACACTTAGTTAGGAATCCTTTATGTCTATAGACTTTAGACACGTGCCTCGAAGTTTACTTACCCTGGTTGATAATAAATCTAGTCTAATATAGCACCCTAGATTGGCCACTACACTCCATTGACCTCTCAATCCATGTCCTTGCAAGGCCAACCTCTGTAGCCGTAGGGAAAAGTTTTGCAATCGCAAGGCCAACCCTTGCAACAACAAGACTAACCCGGGCAACAGAAACCCTTATATACATATCAACATGTACAAAACCCTAATGTCCTAGGTCAATAGGTATAGAATCCTTTTGGTAAAGGGCAGTAGCTACAAAATCCCTATGTCCAAGGGCAACAAGTGTATAATCCTTATGCCCAAGGGGACCAGGTTCAAAATCCTCTTGTTGAGGGGAATCAGGTTCACCACCTATATGTTCAGGGACAACAGGTACAATACCCATATGCCCAAGGTCAATAGTCTCAATAACCTCTTAACCCATATGTTGCTTATAAATAACCTATGAGTAGACAAATCCAAGGCATTCAAGGTCAAAATCCTCCCTATGGTCAAGGTAACCCACAAAGGGGGCAGAATCAAATGCCATATGGCCAAAATCCCCCACTATGGGGCCAAAATTCTTACCATCACGGATGGGCTCCTCTGGTTGGACCTGCTTACTGACCTCCAATGCCTTTTAATACTCAATTTTATTTCTTGGCCACACTAGAGTTTCCATATGTGTCTTGCCTTATAGATGATCCAATTCTTCATTCACCATACTGGCCTCCAATTCCACCCAAGATCCTGAGAAATTGTCCAAAATTTGATGGGAAAGAAAAAGAAGATCCTCAAGCCCATGTGATGACATATCACCTCTGGTTATCTTCGAATTCTTATGTTGACGATTCCATTCATCTCTGTCTTTTCCAATGAACCCCCACAGGTGCTACAACCAAATGGTACATCAAGCTTCCTTGAATTACTTACCATGAACTTAACTATTTAGCCATGGGTTTCCTCACACATTTCCTACTACTGATTCACTATGAAACTGACACCTATTTGCTCACATCGCTTAAGAAAGATACTGCAACACACATCTCTGATCACATCCATGAATGGAGTTGTAGACATTGCCTAATCAAATTCAAGATTTTTGATCATTTGCTCACTGAATGGTTCACTAAGTCATTAGTGGCCCCGATTGCTTGTAATATAGCTATGGGTGGGTGTGTTACCGAAGCACAAGCCATTTCTCATGCCCAGTAGTTAGATCTAGTTTACTCTCATTCTAGCACTTTGTATGAGTTATTACCGGATGCTTCGCGGCCATAATTCGATCCCACGACATCGAAGTCACAGGGTACACCCCCTGTTGATGGAGTCATTGGTTTAGTGTCCCAAAACCCTGTTAAATATTCTTCCAAATAGAATTCGGTCTCAAACATTGTTTCCAATAGTTCTTCTCAAAATCCACCTAGCCCTGGTAAAACTTTAGAGGTCCACGTTGTGTAAATTACTGCAACAGAAAAATCCTCGAAAGGTAAGAAGAAAGGAAAAGGCAAGGGTAAAGCCAATGCCCCAAAACGGGGTCCTCCTAAATTGTTTCTTCGTGAGTCTTCAAAATGGAAACCTAAGTATCACTGCCTCACTTGTGAGGAGGATCACTACACCAAGGATTTTCCTCAACGATTTGAAGTTATTATTTTGCTTAAAGGGACCCAAGCTATCCTAAAAGAGCCATTTTAGTCTCAGTAGACCCAAATGGTAGACCAACCTCAATCCTTTGCTTCCTTAGGATCTCAAGTGTTCATGATGAGCATGCCTATTAATGTGGCTACTAGATCAAAAGATAACTGAACTCCTGCTCTGATATCTAGGAAAGATAAAGAAGCCACCCTTTCTTCTTCTGCTATGAGTTCTGGCCCTCTTCATATCAGTTTCCCTACCCCTGATTCCGCTATTTGGCCACCCTGTCGAGGTGTGCTAAGGAAATCCTCATACAATCCCAACGCTCGAGCCGCTCAGCACTATAATCTTGTTGAGGACTTGGCTCAGGTGCCGTCAAGTATGTCAGCTCTCGAGGTGATCCAAAGCTTCACATCACAGCAGAAATATTTGTTTTCAACTATCGAGGGTATTGTCCCACCAATTCCAATTTGATATGTTTTGATCTAGAGAACCATGTTCCATGCCTACCTCATCAGATTTCCTTTCTCATTTAGGTAATCGTCAATGAGAAGACCATCCACAGGACTGTCATTGATGAAGGTGCTTCCACCCGCGTCATGTCAATTGCATTTTGGAAGGCCATTGGTTCTCCAGATTTGAACGAATCCCTGAACACTTTGGAAGCTTTCGATTAGCGCGATTTGTGACCCTTTGATGTCTTACCTAACCTTTCCATTACTTTAGAGGTAAAGACAATACAAGACGAGGTAGTTATTGTTGATGCCAATATCAATTATAATCTTCTACTTTGCCGGAGCTAGACCCATGCTATGTATGTTGTAGCCTCCTCCCTATTCTACGTGATTTCCTTTCCCCACCAAATGAATATTGTCATTTTTGACAATCTGTCCTTCTTTTCCTCTTGCTCCTCAGATGACAATGTTCTATACATCAAGCACAATGGTTCTCCCTATGAGAGTGTGGTGGTAGATCTTTTTAAATATTCTTCCCTAATGGGAATTTTTTCGCTCACACCTCCTCATGTTGCCTCTGTCAACATGGTCTCAATCAAATCTAACCCTTGTGTCATACCTTCACCAGCTTGTGTTAATACCTGGGGCAAGGTTATGCCACTTAGTACTGACGAAATTAATTATGTGGAAATTGTTTTGGCCTCATGTTATATATCCTCTTATTCTTCTGTTTTGAAGACCTCTCTTGATATGTATTCTCAATCCCCATGGCTTAGCACTTTGGAATCTCTTGCTCCCTTAGATGAGACATTTACTAATGAAGGTATCATGGAAGTAATTTCTCTTGAGGAACCACCTTGACCGATACTCATCATCATTCCTGGTTCCTGCCTCACCTGGTGGTCATGTCCACCAGTCTCGAAGAGTTATCTTCTCATATATCTATTGACATGTCAATTTTGCCTGCCATTTTAAGCTCTTTCAACAGAGGGAACCTTTATCCCTTCATCGATTTAGGATTTTTCTCCCTCCTCAAGTCTTTCCCCATTTCCCATTATTGCAATGGGGTTGTCATCCCATTTGTAACCCTCCCTCGCCTAGGGGTCATGGGGGAAATGCCTTATATGAGTTCTACTCTGTTAGTTTGCCAAGTCAACGCTTACTTGTTATGACAATGGTAAAACTCTGGTGTTCATCTATGTTGATCAATTACCAAAGTCCCAGCATGGACTCTCTCAAGAAGTACTATACTTAGGTCATCTTGCATGGTTACTTGTGTACATTAGTGTGCCATTCATTTTTGTGTAGTGTGGTTTGGTGTGTGAGTTTTCAAACAACTTTCCTGTTTACTATGTTTTCCTTGCTTTGAAGATGTTTGTGACTCTCCACATTAGTTTTGTTGATGGTGCTTGTCGTAGTACCCAGAACCTATCCTCCGTAGCGTGGGCTATTTATGACCCTCATGGTGATTTGATTGATCTTCAAGGTATTTGTTTAGGTTGCACAACTATCAAGTTTTCTAAATACAGTGCGGTCATCGAACTATTGTCAGAAGCCATTTCTCTTGACATTCGAGAGTTAGTTGTCAACCTAGATTCAAAGCTTTTCATCCTTCAACTCAACGGGAAATATTTCGTCAGAAACCCTCAAGTAATGAGAATGTATCTCCGCGTTTGTCTACTGGAAAGGCATTTTGATTACATTACATATCATCATATTCCTAGAAGCATGAATACATTGACATATGCATTGGCTAATTATGTGTTAGATTGACATTTGTGAAACATGCGAAAAGATAAAACAAATCATTTGTACCATAGTAAGCAAGAAAATATAGCATATACATATATATATGGTGATAATGTTTGATAGATTAAAACCCAAAAAAAAAATATGCTTGTCTAAAATAACATCGGCGGCTCATAGGCCTCATACATCTGTGGCACGTAGGCCTCAAAAATGTAAATGTTGGACCTAGTAACTAATTAGTGTGGTGATCGTGGTAGCATGACATGGCTCGTTCAACACGAGACAAGAATCAGTGAATCTGATATGATACTCCCATTGTGTGTCTCTAGTACTGGCAAGGAATGTCTCGCATCCAAGCATACTTTGGGATACCATGAGTCAACCCCTCAATTTTCCTCACAATCTCCTCCTCATTTTCACTCCCCTCCTGATAAGTAGCGATAACATCAAATTGGGAGGCGACGTGGCTAGCTGTTGGGGATGTCACAGTAGGATGCTCTGGTCCAAAATCTGAATTAACAAAGTGAAATTTTATAAACACATATATATCAAAAACAATTAAAAAGTCACAAAATTAAATAATTTTATTTTTTTCCTTCATCGTCAAAATCCTCCCCATCTGGCAGCGGCATGTCTGGACCTCCATAGAAGTTAGTGCCACTGTATGGATAGTCCTCCATGATAATCTTTTGTTGTGGTAGCCATGAAAATAAGGTAGGCTTGTATGACATGTGTTGGCCATTAGTGATCTTGGGTGTCAAATGACTCTAGTTGGCCATCCGTGGGTGACGTGTTATTGGAGGATCTACTTCAGTCAATTGGTACTGGAATAGTGGAAACCGTTCCAAGAAAAAGGTCACTAGTACGGATTCGAAGCAAAATTGTTTCAGATTCCCTACCTTAGCTTTGGCCAATTGGCGTTTTATGTTGATCTTCATGGCTTCGACCCAATTGAAGATCATCGGTGCTGTGAATTCGATGGCATATAGGAATTTTGACTTTTTAGTCTCATGCATTGCCTGGGACCCCACCACTCTATTGATGGTCAACAGTAGCACTCTGAGTGTTAGATTTCAAACGATGGCAATATCAATCTTGCTACTCTTGGATTTGAGGGCTTCAGGGAAATGTTTGGCAAGAAACATGGATATGCTTGCCCAAATTGGTCATGGCTCATATAAGTTGACTAGTTCCCCTCTCTGGGACAGTCTTGTGATGAGATATACGTCTGAAGTTTCTAACTCTAGCTCTTGGTCACCAATGATGATTATTTCCCGACTTATGTCCCACAGACTAATCAGGTACTGAAGAAACTAAGGTTAGGCTGACATCCTTGGTGTGAGAAAGAATTTAAGGAGCCCACAATGCCTTAAAGAGTTCAGGCAATTTGGATCATTCAGTGCCTCAGTGTCCGCATCCTTGTGCTCACATTCTTTCTAGCCTACCATTTTCAACAATTCTTTCTTGCAAAGACCATGGATTTAAGTCAATAATCATTTTTGACCCATAATTTTCAAATTCCAACGGTGGTTTTGAGGGGAAATTAGTTTTTTCCCTATTCACGGCCCCAACACGCTTGTTTTAAAAATAATTGTGCTGACGTTGCGATAGGCTGTTTTAATTACCCTCGGCCGACACAATTCTGTACCCAGAAGTCTTGTCGACCAAGGGTGAATTTTTTTTGACAAATCCTCCCTCAAAAATCTTAAAAATGGTTAAAAATATGAATACATGGTATGAAAGTGAAGCTTAGGGCTTTGGATCTTACCTGTAACTAGTGGATCGACAAATGACCTCTCGGATCACCCATAATTTGTTGTATAAAAATTAAGGCAAAAGTGAGTAAAAAGTCTTTCACATCAAGGTAAAATACTAAATGGTAAAAAATATTTACTTTTTCTCCCTTTTATTCAATTTTTCATGAAATATTAGGTTTTGTAAATATTTTGACCTATTTTTCCTCAAGAATTGGATAATTCACTTTACCTTTTTTGCACAGTGGAAAGCATTTCATCCCTCGCTCTAGTTTGACCTTCATGCTTTCGGGGGCATCTGTTATATCGCATTTTGTCATTGTCCCTGTACTCTCGATTCCTTGATCCTAGAGGACCTCTATAGTGAACCCTACATGCTTTCCTTTCATGAATAAACTCGCATTGTGTACCTCTTCATGAGTAGAACAATTCCTTTTTGCACCATTTCACCCAAATATTCTATTTTTCCCAGTTTACAAGGCCTGTGCTAATGACCCTTGTCCTTCTCGCACTGATATGCATGAATTAACATTGTCCCTAGCATAGACCAGAGTGGCTGAGCTTTGTTCCAGTTGTGTTGGTCCTCTTATGGAAAGTTTTTTAAATAAGGAGCCGAGGCTTCCAGCTCTAGAAGCTTCGTAACAGATGTCTGGTAAATGGTTTAGCCAGATGGGGTCAAGGATGTCAATTTGGGCTCCTTTCCCCTATAAGGATGGAACTACCTCAAAAGATAAGACGTTATCCCATGAGAAGAGGAACCATCTCCAATCCATTCATGCTATATAAACATCCCTTTTCCCAAGCACAAGCTAGTGTTGTAGTGTTAATATTGGTGTGCTGGTGCTAATTAAGTTTTGAGTAAACAATAATCTATTCATAGTTGTATCTCTCTAGTTGTGTGAGGGAGAAGTGTGAATTTGGTTTAGTTTGAAGCCTAAATGGAAGAGCCTCAAAACTATCATTGTTAAAGCCATCATGGAATGCTAATGGAAGTGTGTGGGAACCTGGTTTTATCGAAGGAGAACGACGACATCAAGACAATGGTTGTAATCTCTTCTTGATTCAATATATATGCAACTATCAATTGATTTCCTACATGATGTGTAATCTTACATGTTCATGGCTTAATGTTTCCTAACTTGTTAAATAGTTTGAATTATAATTTTTCTATTATCACAATTGTTTTTTGTTGTTGTTTACTTGTTTCAGGTGTTTGAAGACGGAAACGAGAGATAGGTGGAGCAAGAAAGCAAGGTAATCACCAAACGGGATAAGCATACTAAGAGGTATCCCTCTTAATTGGTTCTAACCTAAGGAAAACTTCCATAGAATGTATCGGTTGTGGCTAGACCCATTATCGGGCTAGAGGAATCATTTGTGTCCGAACTCATAATTTTACTTCACCACACCTAGTCAATGGTATGCACTAACACTCCCTTCTAGGTCTAAAGGAGTGTTAAACGTCCTTCACGACCTGCGGGTCTGTGTTAGCATGACCTGTTGGCCCTAAGGAGGGGTGTTAGGTAGCATGGGAACACTTTCAAACCCTAACATATGATTTATTTGTCATTTCTCCATCATTTTGACTAATTTTTGGGTGATTTTGTGTAGTTTTGGGGCCATCATCATGAGCCTATGGAGAGAAAGAGATCATGACAGTGAGGAACTACATATGCTAAATGATCCAACATGCATACTTTCTTTGTGAAGATGTGGCTTGATGAAATATGCAAGGCTTGACCTGATGAAGGGTCAGGAAGAACTTCTGAGTTAGATAATCCAACGGTGGGATGAACACCAAGGGGTGTTCCGGATCGGGGATCAAGAGTTGTTGATCAACAGAGATGATATATACTTTCTGACAGGTTTTTCATGTAGCAGTGCACCAGTGAACTTGATCGAAGATAGGACATATCCACGAACCATGCTCGAGTTGGTCTAAACTCACTGCAGACGTGGTAGTGGTTTAGTGAGCATCATGGTCCCCATTGAGCAGATCAGGATAAGGCCCATGAGGGCCATTTTGTGGATGATCATGTGCTTGGTGGGGTCCAAGATTCCTCATGTAGCGACGAAGGCTCAACTATTACTTTCTATTGACTGCTTACAACCTCAAATATACAACTAGTGTGAGGCAGTTCTTCGCCAGCTAAAGGAAGAGTTGATAGCCTGTAAGACTCGTACCCAAATGAAATTTGTGTATGGTACTCTCATTGTGTCCTTATTTCTTGAGAGAGTTCCCGTGATGAGGCCACAAATGAGCTTGGGTCAGGCTGATCCTAGAGAACCAAGGCAACAGTGATGGGCTTAGCTAGATCCTCCTACTAGAGGGGGGTTTAATTCGACAATTATTTGAATATGACTTCTTTGAGTGGCTTAATGGCCAAATTATGATGATTGATGACTATGCTTATGAAGGCATGGACTTTATAGGAGATCGAGATTTGATGCTGCAACCTGGTAGTCATTAGGGGCCTCAAGGTAAGAAGATTTCTTAGAGTAATTAAAGTATTTTTTAACTTTTTAATGTTTATGTAATGTTTTTGATTTTATAGATGAGCAAGTGCTAATATGAAGCACTTGATTGAGGAATATGTGGCACCAGTGCGACTTGCGGGTATGCCTCGCTAAGCAAGGCGGGGGAACCAACTACCTGGAGCTGGTGCGGGTGTGGCGGCTTCCTAAGGTGGAGATGATGCGAAGAGTCTATGAAAGGTTTTGAGGAAATTCAAAGGCCTGAGCATGGGTGTTCCTCCTCTTCCCATGAGGGAGATCCCTTCCCATATGCAGCGACACACCGTCCATTTGCTTGAGTGATTTCTAGTTCCTCTTAGGAGGTTAGCTAGAGTCTTTTTTAGATTTAATGAGTAGTAGACTCTTAGCAATAGCATGGGTTAGCCAACAGGTGTTATAAAAAGCCTTAATATAGCTATTTTGCACTTAAAACATCCAAGTTTTGGGAATTTTCTGATGTGAAACACTGGATTTGATATATATATATATATATAGAGAGAGAGAGAGAGAGAGAGAGAGAGAAGATTGATCTTTATGATGTAATGTTTTTTCAATGTTGTAAATTTTAACTATGGTTAAATTTACTTTCATGCATGTATCTATAATAAACAAGAGAGATGTCAATCTAATACATAGTTTACTAATGAGTCAACAAATGCATTAAATTCTCGAGGAATGTGTTCATATGTAATAAACTCAAATTGGCGTTCTAAGAGTCGTACCTTAAATAATGACGTAACAATATTGGATTTCAAATGTGATAATGATTTTTCAATTTCATAACGACAAGTTGAGAGTCTAACCTGAACAACAACATTAGGGGAATTTTGAGGTCTAAAATGGGCCTCCTAAGAAAAATCTACAACCAAAATAAACTTTATAAGAACCAATAGGATTCAAGATGATGATGTCAACCATGGAGGATGATTCACCATTTTTAGAGTAAAGGGGTAAAAAGATAAAAAAAAAATAATAATAATAAAACTATTTTTTCAACTTGTATTTCAACTTATCTCCTTAAGGTTTTATTCAAATTTTGAGAGGGAGTGCTTGTTGTATGAAAAATTTAATTCCTTATCCAAGGAGTACCCATGTTGGATAATTTCGATGGACACTACTACAAGAAAAAT